>CAODLS012569958.1:0-30378 GCA_948243855.1 Flueggea neowawraea
GGAAGTAAAATGTTTAGTTTATTGCAGAAAGACAAGTGTACTGATCTTCTTCGCAATGGAGGAAGCAGAGGTGAATCGATGCCAGATTCAGGAATGGTACCCCAAATGCAAGAAAGTTTCTCTTCGAACTATAATTCATGAACTTCCAGAATCATTTGTTGAGTACCTTATGGATGAATCTGGGCCTTTCCTGCTTCCTGTTTCTGTCTCAAATGAAGATGCTCTACCCAATAGAGTTCACAATCCTCTAGATGAAGAAGATTACCAGGTGCAAGAAGGTCCTGAAGATGAAGCAGAGCAACCCCAACTGCCCCATCTTTCCCAGAACTTGAATTGAGATTAAGGAGTCAATCGAAGAACTTGGTGGTGCAATTTTTCCTGAGCTGAACTGGAGTGCACCAAAAGACACTGCTTGGATTAGCACTTCAGGAACACTCCGCTGTACTTCGTTTAGTGAGATTGCATTATTACCAAGATCATCAGACTCACTGGTACATGATTTATGTCATGCCTATGATTCATGTAGTGACAAAACTTTGTCAAGGCCTCCAAGAGTCTTCCTTGCACTCCGCAAGTGGTATTCTTCTCTTTTGCCTGATATGGAATTCCGTTGCTTTGTATATGATCAGCACCTAGTTGGAATCTCACAGCGTGAAATCACTACATTTTATCCTTCTCTTATTGTGAATAGAAGTAACCTTCAGTTGTTGATAGAGGACTTTTTTGCTGAACACGCGAAATTTGAATCAGAGAACTATACATTTGATGTCTATGTGACGAAATACAAGCGTGTTAAGATTTTGGATTTTAATCCTTGGGGTGCCTTTACACTTCCACTACTTTTTACATGGTAGGAGTTGGAGCAAATTGCAAGGAATGAAGGGGACGTCGTTGAATTCAGAATTGTGGAAAGCCAGTGCGGAATTCAACCAGGTCTAAAAACTGCAGTTCCACAGGATTATTTGGACACTGGCCCTGGGAGTGGTTGGGATCAGTTTCTGAGGAAAGCTGATCAGTAATTGAAGCAGCAGCAAATGTCTTCTGGGGGATGATTCTTGAGTATCATGATCGTTCGATGTGCAAATTACTCATTTACAGTCATCTTTAAAGGTATTCCAGTCAAGGGACGGAAGGATAGACGACAGATGCGTTCAGAAGCCGCCGAATTAATGAAGATAGAATAAATATTTATCATAGATAAAATATTCAAAACATATATATATATATATATATATATATATATATATATATATCTAAATACATCAAAGTATAAAAAGTAATTCAGTAACTTAACAACATCTCGGTGTAGAGTTTTAACTTCAATACATAAGAGAACCCGATCAAAATGACGTCACTAACTAAAAGACATCTCACTATTATCCGAGATGCGGAAAAGTTGCCGAAACAAAAAACGGTGAACTTGTGGAATAAAACGAACAGTATACATAGAAAGAAAATGGGGTCAGGGCCCAGTGAGGAAAACACTCTAGACAGCTTCATACGTGCTTCACAAAGATTGCTTTAAAAACAATTTAAAAATATCACATGCAGGTATAGACCTATACATATACATATCTACATACTATAGGTAATAACTTTTCGAAAATCATTTCAAAAATCGTTCGCAAGCAAAGTATCTAGCAAGCACGAAAACATACTTAAAAATCATTTTGATTCTTAAAACATATTTTCATAGTCAAAACATACATCATCGATAGGCGATCATGAGCATAGGTATGAACGTGGCACAAAACAACATGGGTAATGTGGACTTAACCACTATCATAACAATTCATGTGTTGGATCAGAACACATGGCTACCGGCATCCCTAGTAGCTGGAATTTCATAGTACATATATTATTGGTATACCAAAGTCTACTTCGACCCCGTAGCATAAAAAAACATTATCTTACATAGCATAAATCATAGGCATGCAATTTATCATTTGAAATCATAGAAGAGATATATATCATACATATATATATCAATTTCATAAAACATAGTGTTGATTATAAAATCACATAATCATTTTATTCATTTAACAAATCCTTAGATTAGTCTATTTTTCATAAAAATGTTCAGCACATCATAAAACATAATAAAAGTTTCAAGACACAGCATATGCATCTGAAACTGCTATCCACTTACCTGGATGTCCAAACTGTAACACCAGTCAAACCCCACTAGATGGTGGCTAGCCTCGCTGGCAAGAACAAGAAACTGAACATGGACAAACCGGACATATATCAAAATATGGTATTGTGTCCATACCAAATGCATAATACGTAAATGCAATGCAACTTCCATAGATGCTGAAAACATATATCAAATGTGAATACATCACTATCGATCATAAATTCATAATCTACGTAAAATTATAGTTTGACCCTTGACCAGTGTAAAATTATGTTTTAGTTCCTGATACTTGGCAATTATCAAAACAGTCCTCAAAATAGCCGAAATTATCCAATTAGTCTTCCAAACAGTCAAAATCTTCAAAAGATTCCCTAAACTCTCAGAAATTGCAAAGTGTCAAAATTACACATTTTGGTCCCTTAGATCCATGGCTAACTCGAGTTGCATCTCCAGCTAACTTGAGTTATTCAACCCTTCACTTACTCGATACACCATGTGACTTACTCGAGTTAGCCAAATGGCTTACTCGAGTAAGACACTTTCCCAGAACTTTTCAAATTCGATCTACTCCAATTTAACCAATAAAAATCGATACCAAACACTGGCATTGAGTCTAATCAACCCACTGAACACGAATCCAAGCTCAAAAACACCAAAGGAACTCAGAATCATCACGAAAATCAACAATTTCCTTTCAAACCATAGTTCATTCAAGAACTAGCTCAAACCTCATGATTCAAAGCTTATCCCAAGAGTTTCTACTCTCTAACTAACACGATTTAACATCTCCAACCACTTATCACCACAAAAACTTACTCAAAATCCAAACCCATAAAGGAATTCGGCCCAAAACAAAGAATGAAACTTTAATGCATGAACAATGATGAAATAGGAGCAATGGAGAATCAATCTTACCTCAATAGGTGCTAGGAATCCAAGGAGAAACAATGAGAGTAGTTGTGAGCTCAAACTTGATGATTTATGAGGAGTAAATGAGGAGTGAGGGATGGTTGGGTGTTATAAAGATGAAGAGAAGTCGAGATGTACCGTTTCAGCTTTACATGGCTAACTCGAGTTATCTGACTCATGCTTTACTCGAGTTACATGAAAATCTTACTCGAGTTATCCACGGTTCATCTTACTGGAGTTATGAGCTACTTGCTAACTCGAGTAACCCTAATGAAAACCATTGATCACCCACTCAAAACTCCAAACAACCAAGGTCAAAGCAGAACGAATCGGAAAACTACATTGTTACTGATCAGGATCCGACGGGATATTACATACTTTCCCCTAAAAAGAAATTTATCCTCGAATTTTTGGAAAAAACTATATCAGAAGCTAACACTAAGCCCAAACCTAAAACGAATCATAAACCAGAGATCCCAAACATGTCAACCCAAAAATCCAACTAACATTCGGCCAAATATGCAGATGAACATAGACAGAAACATAAGCACAAAGACAAAATGCAGAAGCAGAAGCAAATCATATTGACCTAAGAATCAGCTGAGTCGAACAGGTGTAGATATATGTGCCCTCCTGGGCCTCCCAAGTGGCCTCCTCGACAGAATGATATCTCCAAATCACTTTCACTGAAGCGATCTCTTTGTTCTGGAGTCTCTTGACTTGGCAGTCAACGATCCTCATGGGAACCTCACCATAAGACAAATCAGATCTGAGCTCAACTGACTGCGGAGTCAAAACATGTGATGGATCTGGAACATATCTCCTCAGAAGCAAAACATGGAATACTGGATGAACTGAAGCAAACTAAGGCAGTAGCGCTAACTCATAAGCCACGACCCAAACTCGGCCAATAATCTCAAATGAACCAATGCATCTCGGGCTTAACTTGCCCTTCTTCCCAAATCTCATAACACTTTTCATAAGTGATACTTTCAGGAATACATGGTCTCCAACCTTAAACTCCAAATGTTTACACTTCGGGTCAATGTAACTCTTCTGACGACTGTGAGCAGTTTGAATCCTCTACTGGATTAGCCTGACTTTCTTAGTAGTCTCTAAAATAAGATATGACCCTAATGGCTCCCTCTCTTCGGCCTCGACCCAATATAAAAGAGATTTACACTTCCTTCCATATAGTGCCTCGTAAGGCGCCTCGAGTGGTACGAGTTGTTATAAGCAAACTCTACCAATGGCAAATGGGAATCCCCACTCCCTGGAAAATCCACAGTGCACACTCTCAAAATATCCTCCAAATTATGTACCGTGCGCTCAGACTGGCCATCTGTCTACTGATGGAAAGCAGTGCTGAAATCCAATCAAGTACCCAACTCCTCTTGAAGTTTATGCCAAAACTGGGAAGTAAACTAAGGACCTCTGTTGGACACTATGGAAACAGGCACACCATGAAGACATACGATCCTCTCGATATACAATATCGACAATTATGCCTCTCCATATGTCATCTTGACAGGCAAGAAATGAGCTGACTTGGTCAATCAATCCACGATGACCCAAATAGAATCATATCCCGACGATGTCCTTAGTAATCCAATTACAAAGTCCATCATGATACGATTCCACTTCCACTCAGGAATAGGCATCTGCTGTAATAATCCAGAAGGACGCTGGTGCTCAAACATAACCTGCTGACAGATCAAACATCGACTAACAAATTCAGTTATATGCTTCTTCATCCCTGGCCATCAATAGGATTCACGAAGATTCCAATACATCTTAATGTATCCCGGGTGAACCGAATAAGCAGAACTATGACCCTCGGTCATAATCTCCTCACGTAACCCACCTAAAGATGGTACGCACAATCGCAAACCAAACCAAAGGACTCCTAAACCATCAATACTGAAACCTGGCACCTCAGATGCCTTAACCTTTTTCGATCAATCGCTAAATCTCAGTATCCTGCTTCTAAGCTTCATGGACTCAATCTAACAATACCGACCTCACCTCAACATGACCAAGCAATGATTCAGAATCATCAAACTGGAATACAACTCCATTCCTCATCAAACTCTGCCACTCTGACATTACTGGTCACCTCTCAACTACGATGTGAGCCAAACTCTCCGTCGACTTCATACTCAAGGCATATACAACCACGTTAGCCTTGTCAGAATGATATGATATGGTACAATCATAATCCTTTAGCAATTCCAACCAACGTCTCTGCCTCAAGTTCAGGTCCCTCTGCCCGAAAATGTACTTCAAACTTTTATGATCTGGAAGGATCTCAAAAGTCTCTCCATACAGGTAATACCTTCAAATCTTAAGAACAAACACTACAGCTACCAACTCCAGATCATGCGTCGGATAATTCTGCTCATGCTTCTTAAGTTGTCTCGATGCAATAGGCAATCACCTTGCCATGTTGCATCAACACACAACCTAAGCCAACTCTCAAGGCATCACAATACACTGCAAATCCTCAAGAACCCAAAGACAAAACCAACACTAACGCGCTCGTCAAACATTCCTTCAACTTCTGGAAGCTATCCTCACATCTGTCAGAAAAAAAAAAATTAACTCTTTTCTGAGTCAATTGGGTCATAGGAGCTGCTATCCTAAAAAAATCTTGGATAAATCTCCTATAATAACTAGCTAGACCCAAAAAAACTCTAAATCTCCGTAGCTGTCTTAGGCCTCTCCCAATGGATTACAACCTCTACCTTTTGCAGGTCAACCATAATACCATCTCTCGACACCATGTGTCTGAGAAATGCCACTTGATCAAGCCAAAACTGGTACTTTGAGAACTTAGCATAAAACTGATGTTCTCGCAAAGTCTGCAATACTGACCTCAAGTGATCCTCATGCTCCTCCCTACTCCTCGAGTATATCAGGATGTCATTGATGAAGACAATCACAAATCGATCTAGATATGGCCTGGACACTCTATTAATCAAATCCATGAATGTCGCAGGAGCATTCGTCAATCCAAACGACATCACCAAAAACTCATAGTGTACGTATCTAGTCCGAAATGCTGTCTCCGGAATGTCCTCACCTCGGATCCCCAACTGGTGATATCCCAACCTCAAGTCAATCTTAGAAAACTATTGTGCACCCTGCAACTGGTCAAATAGATCATCTATCCTCGGAAGCGGATATCGATTCTTTACCGTTACCTTGTTCAACTGTCAGTAATCGATGCAAATACGAAGGCTTCCATCCTTGTTCTTTACAAACAAGACCAGAGAGCCCCAAGGTGAAACAATAGGTTAAACGAATCATTTATCCAATAACTCCCTCAACTGAGTCTCTAACTCTTTCAGCTCTGCTGGCGCCATCCGATACGGAGGAATCTATATCGGATCGGTACCAGGCTGAACCTTAATAGCAAACTCAATCTCAAACTCTGGAAAAAGTCTCGAAAGTTCCTCGGGAAGCATATCAACAAACTCCCCACCACTGGTACTTCGTCCAGTCTCAACTCTGAACTCTGCGGCTCAGCCAGTACAAAAGCCAAATACGCCTCACAACCTCGGCGAATCATCTTCTCAGCTCTAACCACTGATATATAACCGCGAACTACGTTGTCTCGCTCACCCTGATAACAAAACTCCATCTGACTAGGTGGTCAAAAAATACCCTTTTGGCAAAATAATCCAAGGTAACATGCCATGTCGAAAGCCAATCCATACGGAGTATCACATCGAACTCTCCCATATCCAAAATGGTAAGATCAACAATTAACTCGTGCCCCTCAAATGCAATCACACAATCTCGAACCTCAGAATCAACTACAATCTTGGTACCCAGAGGTGACGAAACTTCTAACAATCCTGACGAGTGGATACACCACCAACCCAACATGCTCAACAAAATAAGGCGTGATGAATGAATGAGATGCTCCAGAATCAAATAAAACATATGCAGAAGAACAAGAAATGGATAACGTACCCATAACTACAATATTGGAGGTCTGAACCTCCTAACGAGTCAAATGATACACTCTAGTTTGCTCTCCTGTAATTGAACTGCTCTAACCGATCTGCCCTCGACCTGAACCATGCCCAAACTGACTACGACTCCCTGAAACTGTTGCCCCTATGCCAGAACCTCTGCCAGCTCCAGAATTAGCAGTACCCACATCTCCGACCATTGACTGGACTGACTATGCTCTGGTACCATACTTTTCGGAAAAATTAGTCACCTTGTGCTCCGACTGCATATAGTGGAAACAGAGACTTGCAGCCTTAACACAAGTCCCTGAGTGTCTCCTCCCACATGACTCACATGACAGATGCGAGCCTCCAGAACTCTGACCTCCAGCACTCCCAGTTGGTTGTGCCACACTAGCACTCTAAGAACTATGTCCCTAACGCTGTCCTCCAGAGGAAAATCTGTCTCTGCTCAGGCTAACTACTCTGTCCACGACCCTGCTGGCCTCTAGATGTATCATCGGTCTTTGCCCTCGTGGGTTCCCTCAGATGTCTCTCATCCTAATACTCAAGGCCTCTCGCAGCATCAGAAATATGAGATATTGTAGACAATTCTAGAGTCACTACCACTCTGAGAATATTGAGTATCAATCCATTCAAGAAATTCCTTGCTAAGGCCTCCTCACTTCGGGCCTTAGCTTGGGCATACCTACTCAAATATCTGAAGTGATCCTCATACTCACTCACTGACATGCCCTGCTCCTGGATAAACTCGCTGAACTAATTTTCCTTCCTATCCCTCTCACTCCAAAGAAGGACAGACAACATGAGCTCACTCTTAAACTCATCCCATACAGCAATCCTCTGAGATCCTCTATCCTGCCACCATCTGACAACTCAGCCGTCCAATAAGAATGATGCAAGCTTAACTCTAGCTGCCTCATCGGTGAGCTCCATAGCTTTGAAACATTGCTCAACCGTAGAAGTGAAGCGATGACGGTCATCTCCTAAATTACCCTCAAACTTGGGCGAAGTAAGCTTCAGGAATCTGACAAGTCAAGACTCAAGCTCTGACTACGGTGCTGCTGAAGCTACAACAGGCGCTGGTGCAACTGACACCTCTGTATGCGATGGAGGAACTGGTGGAGCAACACCTGGCGGAACGGGCTGACCTTTAACTGCTTGACTAGTAAGAATTGTCTCAATGTGCTCAACAGCCTAAGTGAAACACATCATAATCTCCAACTGAGACATCTGTTAAGACTGAGGTGCTGGGGCAGCAACCTCAGGTGCACTACAAGCATCATACTGATCGGCCACAGACTGAGCAACAACCTCAACAGGCACACATCTAGGCCTTCCACGACCTCTACCACGACGTCGATCCATATCTATATACCATAACCAAAAATCGCATATGCAATGTCATAATGCAAGTGATAGCCACAGTTCCAACCATAGATTAAAAGGTTTACATATGCAAAGTCGAACTCACTCAATCAAAGATACCTAAGCTCCACACCGACCCCAAACTTACGAAACCTAGTGCTCTGAAACCACCTTTGTCACGACCCGTTGCAGGCCCGCAACCGGTGTATGAGGCAAATCGTCAATGAGAGTCCGGCTCATCTTGCACAAGTTTCATAGATCATAACATACTACCCAAGGCAATTGATTAAAATATTTATTTAATCAAAACATTTATTATTTAAAAGCATAAGATAGAATAAACATTTATCATAGACAAAATATTCAAAACATATATATATATCCAAATACATCAAAGTATGAAAAGCAACCCAGTAACCCGACATCATCCCGATGCAGAGCTTTAACATCAACACCTAAGAGAACCCGATCAAAAGGGTGTCACTAACCAAAAGACACCTCACTGGTATTCGAGATGCGAAAAAGTTGCCGAAGCCAAAAATTGTGAACCTGTGGAATAAAACCAACAGTATACATAGAAAGAAAAGGGAGTTAGGGCCCCGTGAGGGAAAACACTCCCAACCGCCTCATACGTGCCTCACAAAAACTGTTTTGAAAATAATTTAAAAATACCACATGCAGGTATAGACATATACATATATACATGCTATATATAATAGCTTTTCGAAAATCATTCGTAAGCAAAGCATCTATCAAGCACGAAAACGTACTTAAAAATCATTTTGATTCTTAAAACATGTTTTCATAGTTAAAACATATATCATCGATAAGGGACTATGAGCATGGGTGTGCACGTGGCACAAAACAACATGGGTAATGTGGACTCGGCCACTATCATAACAATTCACGTGTTGGATCAGAACACGTGGCTGTCGGCATCCCTGGTAGCTGGGATTTCATAGTACATATATCATTGGTATACCAAAGGTTACTTTGGTCCCGTAGCATAGATGTCCTGTATCATAAAAAAATCATTATCTTATATAGCATAAATCAGAGGCATGCAATTTATCATTTGAACTCATAGAAGATATATATATATATATCAATTTCATAAAATATAGTGTTGATTATAAAAATCACATACTCATTTTATTCATTTAACCAATCATTAGATTAATCTATTTTTTATAAACATGTTCAACACATCATAAAACATAATAGAAGTTTCAAGACACAACCTATGTGTCTAAAACTGTTATCCACTTGCTTGGATGTCCAAGCTGTAACACCAGTCAAACCCCATTAGACGGTGGCAGGCCTTGCTGGCAGGAACAAGAAGCTGAACATGGACAAACATGACATATATCAAAATGTGGTACTGTGGTCATACCAAATGCATGATATGCAAATGTAATGCAACTTCCATAGACGCTGAAAACATATATCGAATGTGAATCCATCACTATCGATCATAAATTCATAATCTACGTAAAATTACAGTTTGGCCATCAACTAGTGTAAAATTATATTTTACTCCCTGGTACTTGGCAATTATCAAAACAGTCCTCAAAATAACCAAAATTATCTAATTAGTCTTCCAAACAGTCAAAATCCTCAAAAGAGTCCATAAACTGTTACAAATTTTGGTCCCTTAGACCCATAGCTAACTCGAGTTGCATCCCCAGCTAGCTTGAGTTATTTAACCCTTCACTTACTCGAGTTAGACCAAGTACTAACTCAAGTTATACACCATATGACTTACTCGAGTTAGCCAAATGGCTTACTCGAGTAAGACACTTTCTCAGAACTTTTAAAATTCGATCTACTCCAATTTAACCAATAAAAATCGATACCAAACACGCACATTGAGTCTAATCAACCCCTTGAACACAAATCCAAGCTCAAAAACACCAAAGGAACTCAGAATCATCACGAAAATCAACAATTTCCTTTCAAACCATAGATCATTCAAGAACTACCTCAAACCTCATGAGTCAAAGCTTATCCCAAGAGTTTCTACTCTCTAACTAACACGATTTAACATCTCCAACCACTTATCACCACAGAAACTTACTCAAAATCCAAACCCATAAAGGAATTCGGCCCAAAACAAAGAATGCAACCTTGATGCATGAACAATGATGAAATAAGAGCAATAGAGAGTCAATCTTGCCTCAATAGGTGCTAGGAATCCAAGGAGAAACAATGAGAGTAGTTGAGAGCTCAAAATTGACGAGTTATGAGGAGTAAATGAGGAGTGAGGGGAGGTTGGGTGTTATAAAGATGAAGAGAAGTCTAGATGCACCGTTTCAGCTTTACATGGCTAACTCGAGTTACCAAATAACTAACTCGAGTTATCCGACCCTTACTTTACTCGAGTTACACGAAAAGCTTTCTCGAGTTATCAATGGTTCATCTTACTCGAGTTACACCTGCTTGCTAACTCGAGTAACCTCAATGAAAACCGTTGATCACCCACTCAAAACTCCAAACAACCAAGATCAAAGCGGAACTGATAGGAAAACTATATTGTTACCGATCAGGATCCGACGGGATATTACAATCAGTATTCAGAAGATTCTCTTTGGTTGCCAGTTTTGACAAGTTCTAAATGCTTGTTTTACACATTGCCTAGACTGAATCATTGTAATAATAGAAAATGAAAGAGAGAAGCACCTTTTTTTTTTTAATATATATTGGCTCCATCAAGGGTTGATTATCCGACCTCTTTGTATTAGATAATAAAAAAGATGTCATTTTTTCCGTCATTATACAATAATAAGAAAGGAGAAGAGACACAGCATCAAAACAAATTATTATTTTAAGAAAAAAGAAAGCCAACGAAGCTTCCAACAAATGACTGTTATATCGTAGGATAATAGTGCAACGACTTAGGACAAACCTAGTCAACTAAATCAAAGTCCTTCTGCCAACTGAAGCAACAAATATTCCATTCTTCCACTTCTTTCCTCAACAAGTCCCTCTCTCCTCTTTCTTTGTTCTCTGGTACATTTTTCATATCCCAAATTATGTTCTGATTCGCTTGCTCTTGTTCTTCACTCATCATGCAACTGTCACGTTTATGATTTTACTACATTTACCATTTTCATTTCATATTTTCATTTGTTTGTTGGTTTTGTTTATTCAGTAGTACTGAATTTTGCTGCAGAAAAATCTGTGATGCAACAGCACTTGTCATGATATGTAACTTGGCTTGTTCATGTATTAACTCGTAATCTACGAAGTACGATGAGGCTGAAATTACTAGTTTCTGAGTGGAGACAATAATTTTTTCATTATTTTTCTAATGATCCTACTATCAATTTACTTGACCTTAATATTATTGTAGTGAAGCTTAATAAGGTGCAATTTTCTTTGTAAGCTGGTAATTAACCATTTTGGATGTGGTGGTACACGGCTCCCAGAATAATTGCTACGGCAAGGTTCATGTATGGATTATAGTAATTGACCTCACTAGACATTTTTTTCATCTCAGAACTTCTACCATCTTTGGTGAATTCTGAAACTTTATACACTATTTTTTGGTTCGGTGTAAACATCACTGGTCAAACCATGTGGTTGCAACAGTTGGTTTTTGGGCACACACTTTTATCACTTTGAAAAGACCTTGCCATGCTTAGTTACAGATATGGATGGCAGAGATGATCCAGTTCTCTTCCCTTTGCACTGCTGCAAAATAATTCATCTGGTATGTATCATTGTAGTTCCAAACGTTAGCTTTAACTTCTATTTTTTATTTAGAAATATCAAAGCAGCCTTTGTCTAGGCCTTTGATTCTGATGAGGCTTTGTTTCCAGGTGAGGCATGCTCAGGGAATCCATAATGTGAAGAATGATGACAGCTATGAAGCTTATTTTACTCCCAAATATTTTGATGCTGAACTTACTCCGCTCGGTTGGCAGCAAGTAAGTATCTAGCTTTAAAAGTTTTATTTCATAGATGATGATTAAGGAAATAAAAAGAAGAAGAGAGTTTATACAAGTCGCGATCTTAATTCACTTCAGCACACACAAGTTTACTACTCTCCAATCTTTGTGCACCTTTTGCTATCAAATTATTGGAGCCTTATTTCATTTTAATTCAACCATCTCATGAAATCATGCATTTATGAATTCTGGAAAAGAATTTTGCACTTGAATAATAATCAATTCACAACCTTTTTCTTTGTTTTTTCTAGGTTGATAATTTGAGCAAGCATGTCCACGAATCTGGGATTTTCAAGAGGATTGAATTAGTTATCGTATCCCCTTTGCTAAGGTATTGATATGATTTGTCAGGATTCTTGCTTTTGTTGATCTTATAAGCTGTCCTATTCAGTAAGCAATGTAATTGGTCATGCTTTCATGAAGAGTGTTTATTCTCTGAATGTTTCTCTAATGGCACAAGGCCATATAGAATAGTTTTTGGAAATTTATAATAATTGTTAGAAATCTTCTTATTTGAATTGTGAATATTTCCTCTGTGACTTGCAGGGCACTGCAGACGGCTGCTGGCGTTTTTGGTGGTGATGACAACGTAGATGGCTTTGGAAAATTGCCATTAATGGTGTCAAATTCTGGAAACAGTGGTCGACCTGCGATTTCCAGTCTAAGTTGTCCAACATTCATCGCATCAGAACTTTGCAGAGAACGTATTGTATGCCATACATATTTACTTGCCATCATCAAATACATTGGCTGTCTAATTGCATTTTTTTTTTAAATTTCGACGAATGTCTCATTAGCATGTTGGGAGGAGAGAAACCTTTAACTTTGATCCCAAAGAGCTTGTCCGCTCTTTGCAATAAAAAAAGTTGGCTAATCTAATTGGCATATAAATCTTCTAACAAACTGGGTTTTGATCCTGATGACTGATCATTTCATTTAATGCCTAGCCATAATTCTTCCAAAATTCCGGAAAATTTTGCTTCAAGTTCACTCTGTATCTTTATTTGTCATTCTCTTCATGTGATTTCATGCAATTGTAGTCTCTAGCTTTAAAATTGATTAAAGTTTAGCGTTAACTAAATTTCAATGCAGGGTAATTTTACTTGTGATAAGAGGAGAAATATCAGTGACTATCAGATTCTCTTTCCTGCAATAGATTTTTCACTGGTAAGTAGTCCGATATTGACAAATCATAATATTTGGAAGCTGAGAGTTTCATTATACAGTTCATATAGTTCTTTCTTCAGATAGAAAGTGACGAGGACATATTGTGGAAGGCTGATACGGAAGAAACAATGGAACAACTTACTGCAAGGGTACAGAAGTTTATAAGATGGTGAGTCCCCTTCTCAACAAAATAAACAAGATTTCACTCGTGACAAATGGCTGAGTACAAATTACATGCTAATGGACCTGGCATAGAACCAACTAGAACTGCAGATAGGTATCTGATTTAGCGCAGAATTAGCTCGTATTCTAAAGTCACTTTACCAGTAACATAGAACAATTGCAGTTAGTAATTGTTGAGAAATCTCTGATCTCTTGAAACTTTTAATCGCTGCATAAGAATTGAATTGCATTGTTCAGATAGCATGCTATCTAGTAAATCGTCCGATTTTCTGTCATTAGCCTTCCTGCAGTTCATTTACGATGTTGTTTTCTTATTCAGTCATAAATTACAGCTTATTGCATTTGATTGAGTTATTGTACTATCAGATCATAGCATCACATACTGAAGATTTAAGATTAACAGTTTTTAAAATATATCAGAACTATTAGAGAGATTATTAGCCGATAGTTTCTTCGAAAGCATACAAATAAAGTGCCACTCATTTTTCAAATACTATTTATAGCTATACAACATATTATAGAAAACCAAGATCTGGCTTACCAATGGGTTTGTCGTTTATTGGTACTGAAGTCAACTCTAGCGCTAAGAAGTTGTGACTTTGATCCCCGGAGGAGGAATGACCTATCAAAAGAACAAAGATCTGACTTTATATTAACTCATTTAATTTGTTGCACATTTGAGTTTAATCACACGTCTTTGTACCATCCATTTTGCAGGTTGTGGACGAGGCAAGAGAAGGAAATAGCCATAGTAACACATGGCATCTTTTTGAAGAACGCTTTGATTACATTGGGAAATTGTGGTCAATCTCTACAAAGTGACACGCAAACGAGGTGTGTCTTTAGTTCCATCCATATATAGGGAGAAGCTACTTCAGGGTATCTTTGAGAAAAATAACTTCCATTATTCTATTTCATAACTCATTCAGATACTTTCTAGCATATTTATACGTAAATATATTAGTCTTCGTCATGAGGTGTCTAGTTCTCAACTCTTGTTCCTAAAATTACAAACTATGGTTTTCAGGCAAAAATTTCTGTGCCTTGTGAGGTAGTTATCTGCTTTGACTTCTTATAAATTATGTTGATATCTCGGTACAATTTTTGTTTTTCTGATAGAGATCTCGGTATAATTGTGTTCTAAAGAGACTGAAGTGAGCCATTATGGATCCATACACAGTTTCTGTCCTTCCTAAACATGCTCTACTATTGAAAAATCAGTCAACAGAATCATCAAATGTTATTTGCATTGAACATCTTTTATAGCAGAATTTGTTCTGCTCTTTAAGCTTTTACATGACATTTTAAGTCATTTTACAGGTTTGAAAATTGTGAACTTCGCTCCTTCATCATTGTTGACAGAAGGTAAGCTTGTTAGTTATTTGTTAAGATAATCTATCAACTGGAATGAACTCAGGTCTTTTTCTTCTCCAGTATGACTGGTTCAGTTCCGTCCCTTGGTGCCTGATGAGCCTCAAAAGATCGTCTCGTCTGGCCTGGAACTGCCGAAAAGTGTTGGAGATGCGTAAACCTCAAGAAATAAATTCCAAGACAATTTCCATTCATCTTCTTGGTGCAGTACCTTAAGAATCCATGATTCCTTTATGACTTGCTTGTATGTTTTAGTTTGTTCATCAACTTCATTCATGGCTTGCAATGGATGATATATAAATTATGACAATGCTCCTCCTTTTGTAAAATTTCTCTACCCATTGATTCATTGCTGCATGGGTATGAAATTACAATCTGACTCTTCTGCTTGTATAGCTCCATTGGTGATCTCTCACAAAAAGAAGAGTATGCATATTTTGGTTGGTCTTGTGATAAATCCATTGGTAGTGATATGTTGTGGAATGTGTAAGAATTAATGTCGTCATTATGCAAACCAAAAATTAAAACTTTTGCATAAACCTTGGTGGCCTTAATCTTATTAAACGATATAATTTTCTCACAACAATTGAATAAAAGAGAAAACATAAGGTTTGTTTTGTTTGGAGAATTTTCTAAAAATTTTTGTTGTCGAAAAGATGTATACAACTGTATAATGCAACCATCATACTCCTATACAAATCCCTCTCTATACATGATCTTTGTGTACCTTCCATGCCCAATTAATCCTACCAAGCTCGAGACTCACCACGTGGTCCGAGAGACAAGATTAATTGCAACATAGGAGGAGAAAGAAGGAAAAAACATGTGAAAAAACTCAAACAAATACACATCATCAATCCATAAATCAGCCCATATTCAAACCTTATCTCTATCAATCTTCTATCCACTTGGAATTTGTATCTTACTCCAGCAAAAATCCTACCTAAAGGCTAAAATTCGGTCTGAACAAAATTGTTCACCACAAAAAACTACACTATTAAGCTCCGTCCAAAGCCAAGAAATAATAGCATTAAAGATTAGTCTCCATACCTGAAACCGGAGGCTTCGACCTTTAGTCTTCCGCGAAAACTAGCTGACTTCATGTCTCCATGGTAAAGCAGCCCTATTAATGTAACATTGTCGTAACATTTCCTTCCAAACTTGCATTGATATTAGAGGAACATAAAGCACGGCTGTCACTATTCACTAACCCTACATGTCCAACCTGTTTTTAACAGTTAGCCGCTTATTAATAGCTAAATAGACAAAAAAAAAAACTATGCCTGGGAATGTGCCTTTTTCCTTATAGCAGTTGACTCCATAAGACTTAAGTTCTCCCTTCTCAATTCATGTCAAGCACTCTTAAGAGAGTAAGTTCTAGAAACCATCGATTTTCAAATAATAGCATCCTCCCTTGTTTCATCAATATGTACTTGTTCTATATAGTTCCACGCAAGGTCCATTTCTTCATTTAAAGGGTCCAGTAAAACCCATCTTCCTCTCCTCCGTGCATTACTAAATTTGATAACTTTTGGCACATCAGTGTCCTGAATATTTACTGGCAGAAACCTATCTTGAACAGTCTGCCCATGTAGCCAAGGATCTTGCCAAAACAAAAAATTACTGTCATTTCCTACTACATGAGAAAATAAATGTTTAATCTCACCTCTTAACTGCAACAAGTGTCCTCAACTCCAGGTACACTCAGGTGGTTTAATCGTACCCCAGTAACTGAGCCTTTTCAGTTTCAGTCGAGTTATCCATTGTGCCCATAAGGAGGTTTTAACCGCTACAAGTTCCCAAACTTGTTTACCAACAACCGCTTTGTTCTATTCTTCCAAATCTTTTATTCCCAACCCTCCCTCAGCCTTCAATCGACAGACCTTTCCCATGCAACAATACCCATTTTCTTATTCTCTTCCAAACTATGTCAAAGAAACTGTCGGCATTTGGTATTAATATCTTTAATCACAGTTTTAGGAAGAATAAAAATTCGACACCAGTATACCTGCATACTTTGCAAAACAGAGTTCACCAGCTGCAACCTCCCTACGTAAGATAAGAATCTTGTTGTCCATCCATTTCTTCGGGCCGTCATTTTATCAATAATCTCTTTGCAATATTCTTTTTTCAACCTTGTAGAAACTAGAGGCACACCTAAATATTTAACTGGTAGTTCCCCTTCAACAATCTTCAAAATGCTCAAGGCTACCTGCTTCTCAAATCTAATCCCACTCCACTGAAAAATACTCTGGACACCGCCCTAAAAAGCTGTAAAATAGAACCAATACTCTCTAGAGAACATAAATCATACCCACTGAAGACAAATAAAACCAGTAAAGCATAAATGGTTCAACCTCAGGTCCCTATACCCATAATGAAATTTAAAAGACCTAGGTATCATTACCTGAAAACACCGAGACAAATATTCCATTATACGCACAAATAACAATGGTGACATTGAGTCCCCTTGTCTTAACTCTTTCTTACCTCGAAAAAAAAAACCTTCAAATGCCCCATTTATCACTATTGAATAATAGGGGTGCTAATACAAGCGATGATCCACTTAATAAACTATTCGGGGAAAATTTAAACCCAACATACTAGAGGAATTAAACAAGTTGTTCAAACTTAAACTTTCACTTGTTTTTTTAAAAAAACAAGAGTTTTCACTTGTTGTGTGGAAAACAAGAATTTTTGCAAAAAAAAAAAGAAAAGAAACCAGAAAACAAAAAAGAAAAATTGTTTTCTACACCAAACAAGCCTAAATTTCACCATGGTAAAATCTCAACTTAGTTAATCGATCATAAGCACATATACAATGATAACTATGTTTCCCTCTCCTAGCCTTAAATTTTAACATTCATAATATTATTTGATAGAAAAATAATTGTCTTCTATAAGGTAGATAGAAGAAAAGTTTTAAGGAATCTTTAAGTAAACAAAATTCTAGTGCCATGATTCTTCAATGAGCCATTAATTAAAGATTATCTTTTTTTATAGTTAATTAAGGATTATCTTTAAATAATACTGGATTTAGTCCATACACAATGGTGCGAGTATTTATATATTAATATAAAGCAGAATACATGAGTTTAAAAGTTGACACGTATTATTTATATAGACTTAATAAATGAAATTTGGAGCATTATTAACATGACATGTATTATACAATAATTATTTCATTGTTATCATATAAATTGGTTAAATGTCATAAATTTTTAATATGAACATATTTATTATGTTATTTATAGAAATTAGATTTTATAAATACACTATTTGTTAAAAATTTATGAATTAAAATTTATAAACTATAATTTTGTGTTTTTTTTAATTTAAATGATTTGTATGTTCAAATAAATAATATTTATATATTTTTAAGTAATATAAATTTTAAAATAAAAATTAAAAATTTTATTGCAAAACATTGAAATGACCAAATAATATCCATCAAATTGGTTGATTGATCAAAGAAATTTTAAAAAATAAATGGGCAATGAAAAAATAAAGAAAACCAAAAATATTAAGTTTATCTAAAAATTTTACAAGCAGAGAACCCGACTATGATTAATATTATTGACATAAAAGATTTCTAATCAATAAGATAAAGAAATTATGAAAAATATCTTAATGGCTAGGTAAGCAATTAGAGAGAAATAAACAAACATATGTAGATAAAGTTAATATCTATATAAATTCACAATCAAATTGATTTTCTTAGTAAGTATATTTTGATTAATATTGTTAAAAATTCAATAAAAGATTAATGCAAGGTTTTGATTTATGAAATATCAATTGTTTACTTTATTGATATATTCAGACAATTACCTTTTTTGCAATTTAAATTTTTATTCATTATGCAATAAATGATTAATTTATTTCGTACATTTTGACTATTTTTCTTGACATGTCATACTAATTAAATCACTTAAAATTTTTAGTATATTGTAATACCTCAATTTATAAAAAAATATTGTTATAAAAATCAAAAGAATTTTGCACAAAAGATTAAAATGACAATTTTTATAGAAAAAATGCATCAAACTAATTTCAGTCATGTCGGTTTTAATTTATTTTAACCTATTTTTTTATGATCAAATGCATGTGACGATAGTCAAAAGTAAAGCTGGGTGAGAGACTCTCATTTGTAACAATAAATGCAATTTAACCGTTGCATTTTTTACTTAACTATTATACTTAGTAAGCATTTTTTTGGGAAGTAATAAATTAATATTCCAAGATAAAAGCAAGTTCTTCTTCGCCTCTCTTTTGTAGTGTTACAGCAAGAAATCGTTGCATCTCAACCCACCATTCACTCTTTTTCGTCTCTCTCAGCATTGTATCTTAAGCCATCCTCCACCACTATGTTATCTCTCTCTAACGTCGATCTCTATGCTTCATTAATAACATCTTAAATCTGTCGCGATGCCTCCTTCATCTCTAGTCGGTCCTCGATTCATTCAATATGGGTGGGTATTTGATGGTTTTGGCTATGTTTGACGAAGAGTGGTGGGGTTTCAATGTAAGATGTGAGAGGTTCGATCGAGATTGTTTTGTTAATATTGATGGTGTCTAGTCAAGGATTCAATGGAGATCTTTTTTTGGGAGAAATTTACTATCTTTGTTGAGAATTTGGATCAATTTCTAGGATATATTGTGAATTTCTTGATTCGTTGTTGTATATCTCAAATGTTTTTAATTGCTATTTATACCTTTTTCAAAGTTAACAGCATTTTTTTTTCTCTTTAGAAATTTTATTATTTCTTAATCTAAGTGATTGGAAATCTTTGTTTCTTGTGAAACAATTTTTTTTAATTAGAATTGTAGTTAAATTAATCCGTCCAAAATGACTGTTAGGAATTGAACCCATAAGTTAAGTGACTAGTTTGAGCAAAATCGAAATTTAATGACCTTGCTCAGAAAAACCCCAAGTTTGGACCATGGATAAAATTAACTCGGGTTGGGACATCTGGCAACATATGCAGTGTTTTATTTATGTTACTATTATTTTCTCTATCCAACAGGTGACCTCTAGGCTCTAACTCAAATGCCGGAGTTACAATTTAAATTCGAATCTTGTTTTAGTTTTCAGGAAAATTTACTCGACCAAAATTGAAAGAGACTTTTTTCTTTTTTAATTCCTTTCGGTATAAATGAAGTGGAGGTTTCCACATAATTCTCCAATAATTAACCTGATCAAAGTTTTTTACTTTTATTTTTGAGTCCTGATCACGAGTTGTTTAAACATCACATCCATTTTATAATTTGTATGCGACTAATCATGTTCGCTTCGCAAATCTTTAGAGGTGGCTTAACAGAAATTTGCGCTTTGTGAGCATTGAATCCTTGGCCTTGCAAATTCTAAAACCCAAAAGTGCTTATTCACAGTTAACATGGCCCTTTGGATTACCCAATCATAGGGGCAAATAAGCTGGTTGGATTAGCCTATGATTTTAACAATTATTGGTTCAAACTAAGATATTTAGTCTATGCTTAAGAAAATATCATCAATTTGTCCAAAGATGATAAAGGGGGAGGAAGATATTTTTTTCACAGGATTGGACTTTGCAGGAAAAATTGACGTGACATACTTCTCACTTTTTGGATGAGCCGATCCCAATAATAAAGATGGTGACACCAATTTTTGACACTGGCAAAGGAAGGTAGAGTCAGCCGAACTCAGGTCCGAGTTCAACGCCAATTTTACCTCCGTCATTGAGGTTGGAGTTTCATCTCATTCCGACAATTGTCATCTTTTGTCGGCCGATAGCACCAAATCCACCTTCTTTAATTTCTGACTCCGCCATTTGTCGTTGAGACCATAAATCTGCTTATGAAAGTGCTACATTCAAAGTAATAAGAACACCACGGCTTACTAAATAAAAATGCATAATAATTAACAAGTTGTCATTTTCATTCATAATCCATTATTGATCAGCAATAATCCACTGAACTCAAAACCAGAGAGCAGAAAACCACAGCACGTACCTCCTATAAATACAGGCTTCTTTACTTTATTATCCACATTTTAAGGCCAAGAAATTTCTTAAAACCTCAAGAAACAACGTCAATGGAAGAGTTGGTCATGGAGAAAGAAAGGAAAATAGTGGTAGCAGTGGACGAGAGTGATGAGAGCATGTATGCTCTGTCATGGTGTCTCTCCAACCTTGTTTCTCAGAATTCTAACAGCACGCTTGTTCTTCTCTATGTGAAACCCCCACCTCTTGTCCACTCTGCCTTTGATGCCGCAGGTATGTCTATTTTTAACATTAACTATAAATTTGTCAAAACTTTAAAAATTCTAACGTAATTTCATTGCAGGGTTAATGTTTTCTAACGATCTGATTGGCGCAATGGAAAAGTGTGGTAATGATTTGGTGAATTCTGTGATGAGAAGAGCAGAAGCTGTTTACAGGAACTTTGACAACTATGTAAACTACCTTTTCTTGTCTCAATTTTATGTATAGGCTGTTTGGTTAAAAAATTCAGCGGAATTGGAATTAAAATCAAAATTAATTATACAAAATTGAGAATGAGCGGAATAGGAATCAAGAGAATTTGATAATCAAAATTACTTATTTAGCTTATATATGCTACGATTCGAAATCAAATATAAAATTTATAGTCTGTTTCTTCTGTTTATGTTATGGATGCGGTCGTGAACAGATGAACGTGGAGAAGGTGATTGGGAGCGGAGAAGCAAAGGATGTGATATGCACTGCAGTAAAGAAACTTAGAGCTGACACACTGGTCATGGGAAGCCATGGATATGGTTTCTTGAAGAGGTGATTAATGGTCTACATTAGAGTATATCAGTTTCTTGAAAACTTGAATTCATCTGCTGTAATATCATCTGTTATCTAATTCTTGTTACAGGACTCTACTTGGAAGTGTGAGTGACCACTGCGCAAAGAATGCAAACTGTCCAGTTGTGATTGTGAAGAAAGTAAAATGAATTTTATCCTACCCCAAATAATATGTATGTATGTATGTATGATTGGAGTGTGGTATTACAACGAAGATTCTTAAAATGTATTTTTATTGAGAACTCAAGTTATTAAATTTCAACCTCAATTAGGTTCTAATCTATTTAAGCATGTGTATATATTATGAGACTAGGTAAAGCTTGTGTATATGTGATGCAACCAATTCATTTGGTTGCAAATGCAATCAGCTATAATTTCAAGAAATTTCCTTTCTGTGATATCTAAATCTTTGTGCTTTAAGAAAGTGAAGAAAAATGAAAGGATCAAAATTATGTCATAGCCAGATAATTAATTCTATCCATGCTCGTCTCTCTGTTGAGTTGGCAAATGACTTAATGTAGTGGAATCATTTTTTACGTTTCAAAGAAAATGTCTCATTATCACACAGTACACAAATGTAGCTCCGCGTTTAACACTATATACAGGGATTCATCTATATTTTGTACATTGGAAAGTTATTTTTGTGTATTGACTTTTTAATATAACGAGTTGAGTAGCTCGATTGGTTAGTACTTGCATATAAAAGTGTGAGATATTGATTTAAAGCATACAATTTATGAGGGTGAATTTTCCATTTGTGAAGTCTATGATGTATAAAAAAACTAATTTTTAAACATTAAATCCTTGATTTCTTTTTAGGGTAAATCTTCGATCACAAATCTGATATAATCCTCTTTATTTTTAAATTAAAGGGCCAATAGATTTATAAAATTATGAGAATGGTTCCGAGTTGAAATGAAACAAAATTCTTACACCTTTATTTAAAAACCAAGTTGAAATTATACCACTTGTTATCATCCCGTATCGACCATGAGAAAATGGAGAAAGGGAAAGAAATGGGATGTGAGGAGTAAGATTTGGAAAAAAATTCAGTAAAAGTTGTAGAGAGATGAAAGAATTTGTATTTTAAAAAATTTATCTGTCTATTAATTTTATATGTAAAAAGTTTAAAAATCCTCATCCTTGATTATAACATAAAACTGGTTGTGAGCAGCAATCTGGTTCTTTCACTTTGCCATTTATGATTTGAACTGATAAAATGTTGAAAGACAAAGAATTAAGCATGGCAACACGTGAGATTTGAGAAACGCCTGGATATAACTGGAGAAATTATTTTCCATAATTTGGGAAATGTAAGTTATTAAACGGAGTGTTGTATTGCGAATGAGGAGGTTGGGAATTCTTATCTTGATTTGATTGCCTCGGATTGTCGGAGGTTGGTTGTAATGTTAGAGTTAATTTTGTGTCTAGAGATGCTAATCAATTGGCTCATTGTTTAGCTCGAGTTGCTGTTGATTTGCCGACCTATAAGGTCTGCAGTGGTCCTTTCGATGCCACTCTTACTTCGACCTTGAATCGGATTGTATTTTCTTCGAATTAATGTTAAAAGTTCTTCCAATTCAAAAAAAAAAAGTGATAATTACTTGGTACACTACTAATACTTTCCAATATTTTGTATTCACAACTCACTTATTTATATTACATGTCGACTTTTATATATTTGTCATTCACTTTTAAAAGCTTTAAATTCACTTTTAAAATTTTTAATATTTTTCATTGTAATAGTTGCTCATTTTTCTCATATCTCTCTCTTTCTTCATTTGTTCTCTCTCTTCTCTTTCTTTTTTCTATGTTTCTCTCTCTCTCTAGTCTTTCTTTTCTCTCTGTTTACTCTCTCTCTCTCTCTCAGCCTTAAACCTCGTCTGTCTCATTCATCCTCGTCGGCCTCCAACTCTCTCCTCCGTCTTTTGCTAGTAAGATCAACTACTCTCTCTCTTTCTCTCTCCTCTTTCTCTTTCGCAACCTTGAACCTCACCTCTTTCTCTCTCATATTTGCTACATATTTGATTTGTTTTGGTGGTGTAAGAAGAAAATAAGGAAGCAGGTGACTCTTTTGTAGGCAGTTAGGGTTTCTTAGAAACCCTAGCTTTACAGATCTGATTTGTTTTGGTGGTGTAAGAAGAAAAGAAGGAAGCATATGACTTCTTTGGCGGCGACTAGGGTTTCTTAGAAACCATAGCTTCAGCCTTTGTCTTTCTTTAAAAAAAATATTTGAAAGTTGTTTATATGTTGTTTATAACTATTCAATGAGTTGTTTATAAGTTGTTTTGAAAGTCGTTTATAAGTTGTAAGTGTTTATAACTTGTTCATAATTTTTTCATAACTTGTTTATTGTCATGACCAAAAAACGAACCATGACCAGTGTACGAGACGAACCGTCTAAGAAAGTCTGGCTCATCTCGCACAAGCCTCAGAGAATAGAACATATACCCAGACTCTTATTATTAGTAGCCGACTTATTAATCATATTAAAATGGTTTAACAGATAATAAGTTTTAGAAATAATATTCTCGAATGATAATAAAATATAATCATAATGTCAAACATTGAATAAATAATCATAATTTAAAATAATTTAACCATTTAATTATCAGATACAGATCCATAACTCACTATCCAGTGTGGAGCAACTAACATAACCATACAAATTGGGCCCGAACAAAAGGGCACTCACTGATGAACAGACGATCCTCATTGCTGACAAAAGCTGAGATAACCTGAAAAATATTAAAGGGGAGGGGTGAGAAAACTCAGTGAGAAAACAACACTCCAGATCGTCTCATACGTGCATCACATAAACCATTTTAAAAATATTTTCAAAACATATCACATGCACGTATACAAACGTATACTATTAGTATACACTCATATATATATATAGATAGTAGTTTAGAAATTCATTTCGAATTTTTTTGAAAACAAGACAGACATCAAGCAGTCATACGGATTAAATAAATAAGTTAGATAAAATATTTATGATTTTATTTTTAAAATATTTGCTGAGAATAAAATTAAAGACCGACGAAACCAGAATCGTATAATAATATTTTAGAAAACCCTTTTAAAATAGTTCACACAAAAACAAGCAATATGAGATCAAACACAATATTTATTTTCAAAAATATTTACTAAAATATTAATAATAATCATACTGAAGGAACTAGAATCAGACAATCGGAGTCACTCGGACTCGAAGATGGCCACTTAGGCACGGGTAACGCCACTTAGGCACAAGGTACTACCACTTAGGCAAAGATAATAACCACTTAGGCAAATAATGAACATTGATATACCAAAAGCTATGATACCTCGTAGTTAGGTGTCACATATCAGAGATATATAAAAATACATATTTACAGAAAACATATGTATATTTAAAACCAAATAGACATACAGAGCAGATAATTAGTTATAGATAAATATAATTATTTTTAGAATGAAATATAAAACAAAAAATATTCTAAATACAGAAAATAATTCTTATCTTAGAAACTTACTTAAACTCAGATGAAATATTCATTGTATAAATCTATTTAATTTCAAAAAATAGAATACTTAGTACATAAATATACTTATTTCAAAATAGACTATTTATTTCAATATTTAAAAAAATATTTAAAATAGTTTTTATAACAGACAGACATACAAAGTAGAAAAATTATTTATTACAGAAAATAATAATATATAATAATTTTCAGAAGGACAAAATTATTATTCTAGAATTATCAAAAAAAATTGATTATTAATTAGTTGAATAATTAATTACTCTGTATTACAAAAATAAGTCCAGACACATTAAAAACTATACAGAATTGAAGACACAACCTATGTGTCTGAAGTTGGCATCGCACTCACTTGGAAGTCCAAGCTGAATGGTCCAGCCACGCACCTTTGGTAGGTAGCTGATTTCGCAGACACAAACACGAAGCTGAAGGCAGATATAATCAAATAGATGTCAAATTGTAGTACTGGTACTGTGGCGGTACTGAATGCATGAGCATACCCAAAAATCAAGCATATCGTAAAATTATAGTTTAATCCATCAACTTTAAACAAATTACACTTTAGTCCATACTTAATATTTTATGTTATCCAGTTGACACAGTCCTTCATCTTTTCAACATATTTGGAGCTACAGGTTTTCAAAGAACTTCATATAATTTTTTCCTGAACTTCCTGTGCATATAAAATATGAATCTTAATTCAACTTATAGAGTTTGTAGTGAGTTTTTTTAAGTCAGACCTAATACTATCAAATTTCTACTTCAGAACAGATTTGGCATCTCAAAGTGTTTTGACCATTATTCATTCATTCCAGCACCAAATTGAGATATATAAATTGATCTAGAAATTAGACACATATATAGTTCTAATGGTATCAATTATGTTTTTCTAATTCCATCTATACAAGGTGCAGTAAATTTATCAATTCAGACCACAAACTAAAACAGGACATACATACATTTTCCTAGTATTTTGTTCATAAATTCGTTTAAATAAATCCAAATAAGGCTAAGTTTGTTGGTTTGGAAACTAGATTTATATATCCCTTTTTCTGGAAAATTTCAAAGTCTAATTCGAAATACAAAATTCTCAGTATAATTTACAACTAGACTTGTAATGGTTGTAAACCTGTAATCAAACGTTATTATATAAAACAATAAATCTGACCAGTCATAGCTAAACAAGTATAACTCCATGCACACATGGATTTAATCTGAGTCCTTTTACAGTAATATAAAAAATAAATATCTACAAATTTTATGTTTTACACATTTTTAAATTAAGTCTCTATTGTCTCAAAAATCAGCTTCAAAATAGACTGTTCCTACTAAATATGTAAACAGGGCAGTTTACACTATTTCAACCATAAATATCAAAAGACACAGTAGTAGGTCAAACCCTTTTACATACAGTTAGAAGACATATTTTTCTACAACGTTCATGCTTTATACATTTCCTGGTGGAGTCTCTAAGGTTCCCGAAATTAGCATTCAAACAAACTGTTCTTATTGAATCATTAATCAGGACAGTCCAGATTATTTCAAACATAAATTGGAAACGATACAAAATTAGCTCAAACCATTTTACAGGCATGTATATGATATCCAAATAGACAACTTTTATTCTTTGAGGTTTCTAAAATTCAATCTCTATAAATATTAAAAAGGGACCAAAGTAAAACCTTAAATTAGAGCTATCAAGAGTACTGGATTAACTTTACCTTGTTGAAACTTTTCTATGGAGGTATTGATAATTACAAATTGATGACCAGTTGCGGGAGCAATTTATTGGACAAGGCTATGGGACTTGGAGGTTTTGCTGTGTGGTGAACTTTCAGACCGTGCACTAGAACTTATGTTTTATATGGGCACACTAATATTTATCTTAGTTATATGAGTCAGTTGAGACTGTTTTCTAATCATGACCTCACTAATATTTATCTTACTAATATGTAATGATCAGACTTAGTTGATAAGTGAGCATGTGGCTAATTATGATTCAAAGGCATGGAGGCTATTCACGTGCTGTAATTTGTTAGACAACAACTGTGGGTGAGAGTTTTCGTACCACACACACATTAATACTAATTTTCACATTTGTCCCATTTCTTTGTTTGCACTCTTTTTAGTCCCTCTATTATTCTTGGTTCACACATTTAATTTAAAACTTTTATCTTTCCAATCCTTTTTGACACACATTAAAATTAAGATTCCATTTCTAATCGTAAATTTGATGCAATAATTTTAATCGACGTTTATCGCGGCTATACGATTGTACTTAATAATTATTTTCTAACTAATTACATAAATATTTATCTTTGCATCTATATTCTATGAACATGCAATGCATATGTGTTTAAATTCAACCAAAATTGAGTGAGGCGGTACATTTATGTTCAAGATCAATGGATAACATTCAAGCCGTCTTCATTTCCTCTGAGCCTTGCCGGTGCTTTTGATCCAGATCGAAGTTAAAAGTTTCTATAATTAAACTGTGTGAGAATGTTAATGGTGTGTTTGGATAGATTCTTTGTTGTCTTCTTTCTAGAGTGAGAGAGAAGAGCACGTTCGAAAGAGTGGGAGATCCATATCGAAGTTAAAAATTAAGGTGTTTTGTTTATTTGTTGTTTATATTTGTTTAAATGTTGTATATATGTTGTTTATAAGGGTTAGAACCCCTCACAGTCACTAAACTTTCTGACTCGTTACATAAAAGTCACTAAAGTCAATTTTTTTTCAGGCGGGTCACTCAACGTCGAATAATTGTGCACTGAAGGTCACTGCCACCGAGTCAGTGTCAGATGTCCGACCACCGGAATGAGTCGGATTCCACGTCATGCCATGTAGGACAATTTGGACATTTTGTCGATGGCACATGGCTTGGAAAATGCCATGTGGAATTTTGACACGTGGCACTCAGCTGGAGCAATTGAGTCAGCAACTAGACATTAAGTACATGTACTTACTGTATAAAACTCTAAATTAGGACAACTTGATTTTCTATACGTAAAGTACATATACTTAATTTGATTTTTCTATACATTAAGTATATGTACTTATTGACTCAATTGTATCTAGGTATCATGAATGAAAAAAAAATGAAACTTCAGGTATCATGAATGAAAGAAAAAAAAATTAAGGTATTTTAATGATACATTTAATAAAGTTGAGGTATCATGTGTGAAATTAACTCGAAGTATTGCTTGCTTAGGGAGGAAACTATATACGATAAACCTATAAAATCAAATGGCATTGGCACGCAAATTAAATTGCTATAGATTATTTGAGGCCAACAATCCTGATATTAAGAATGTAATAATTTTTTTTCGAAAGGAACAAACATAACCACTTTATTATTATAACTTAATATATTAAAGAGGCTTGATAAATATTAACTATTTGAGAAATGTATAACCTCAAATGGCCTGCAAATTAAATGGCTAAAGATTATTTGAGGCTGACAATATTAAATTATTAAATCTTAACTAGTCGATTTGATCCTAATACATATAACCTCTCCAAGTCATTGTACATCTATTCAAAATTACATGGGCATCATCCAAAATATATAAAATATATCATCCAAAATAGCCTAAAATATATCATTATCCGCATCTCACATAATATATCATCATCCAAAATATACAATGCATCATCCATAATATAGCATCATCCAAAAATAATTACCAACAGTTGAGCATGATCAAGCTCGACAAAATCAATCCAAAAAACATATATTGTAGCAGTGCAGGATATATATATCATCCATCTTGCGTTACTACACCAAAGCCTTCATTCAGTGGTTGGTCACCATTCCCTTCGGCAACTCCATCAGCTCTATTTTCTCAACGCTACAACAAATAATAAATATGTATTTGTTTTAATGAAGACCGAGTACACTTGCTTATACCTTAACTTTTTTTTTTCATTCATAAGTTTCATTTTTTTTCATTCATGATACTTAGATACAATTGAGTCAGTAAGTATATGTACTTAATGTATAGAAAAATCAAGTTAAATATATGTACTTTACGTATAGAAAATCAAGTTTTCCTAGTTTAGAGTTTTACGCAGTAAGTACATGTACTTAATGTCTAGTTGTTGACTCAATTTTTCCAGCTAAGTGCGACGTAATTGCACGTGGCATCAACAAAATATCCAGGTTGTCCTACGTGGCGTGACGTAGCATTCGACTCATTCCAGTGGTTGGAGAATTTTTTTGGGGATGCCTTGGTTGAGTTTGGAGAGCGGAAGCAAGTTGAAGTGAGAGAGAAAACAACACCAAGAATTTATAGTGGTTCGGCCAACCATACCTACGTCCACTACTTAAGTCTCACTTAGGCTTTTCACTATATCGAAGATTGATTCCTTCTCAATTCAACAAAACTTTACACCAAGGTTGATTGTGGCTCACACCTCTAAAGTCAACAAGGTTGATTACGGCTCACCCCTCTAAAACCTACAAAGTTGATTGCGGCTCACCCCTCTAAAGCCTACAAGGTTGATTACGGCTCACCCCTCTAAAGCCTAGATAAGGTTGATTCCGGCTCATACCTCTAAAGCCTCACAATGTTGTTTTCTGTAGGTTCACAACAAACCTCTCTCACTCTCAAAGAGTTTACAAAAACATTTACAAAAAAATAAATGCTTTATGCTAGAGTTTGGTTGTATTAAATTGATGCTTGAATCTTGATCTTTAGCTTGATTTGGTGATTTGGAGTGAGGGAAATGATGAAAATGATTTGGACTTGAATCCATATGATCATCCATATTTTTCTGTCATTCCTTGATGTATTTATAACCATTCCATTCAATATGACCGTTGATGGTGAGAATATGACCGTTGGAATGCATTTATGTTCGTTGCAGTTTTCTGGGTTGATTTACTCGAGTGACACATTTGGATTACTCGAGTGATCGGATGCATTGATTACTCGAGTGACACTTCTTATTACTCGAGTGAGTAGCTTCAGCTCGTATCAC
>CAODLS012570120.1:0-11119 GCA_948243855.1 Flueggea neowawraea
GTGTACTTTTGCTCTTCTCCAGAAATATGTTAACCAGGCCTGATCATATAGGAATTGTATAATCAATAGATGCATACAGTGACGCTAATATTAATAAATGGCAGCAAAATAGCAGTTCAGATACTTAGCCGACATATATAAGCTAGAAGCCACAATTCCCATGAAAAGAAAAAAGAATACGCAAAAGGAAGAAGTTACCGCCAACACAAAGGCAGCCTACGTTGAAATAAAAGAATACAACGTCATCTCATCCATGGACCTTAAATGTCAGGAGGATGAGATCTATAGCAATATCTTAGCTTCTTAAAAGAGAATAATCATTTTTGACCAAACATCAATTTGCTTTTCTTTCTTGCCTATGATATATGGACAACAAAGGGAAAAGGAAATAGCATCATCCGAGATGTTGAAAATTTAAGCAAATTGTTAGACAACAAAACTAGAAAATAGATAGGTCTTATATGAAGGCAGCTAACCTGTTTGAAAAGAACATCTTCAACCTCCCCTTCACTTAATTCTGTAGTAAAAAGATGTTAACATTAACAACTCTATGAAATCACATTTCACAATTCAGTGACATATTGGTAAGAGCCCTTACCAAAGGCCTCCATGAACTTAGGATCACCGGGGGTTTTTGAATCTGGATAGCGAAAGACAAATATATGCCAATGAATAACAGTTAAAAATCATCTTTACTTAGAACACCATCATTGGACAGGACGCTTATAGTACAATAAGCCAGAATGAGGAAAGCACAAAGAAGATTAAAAATAAAAACTACCATGCATAACTTCAAAGGAACAACATTATAGCATTATATTAAATTATACAAGAAATGTGACCTTATGTATTCGCAATTGATAAAAAGAAAAGAACCTTGAAATGGAAACAGATAAATTTACCTGAGATGGACTGTCTAACCACACTTGGTCGTCTTTGTAGTGCTAATGCTAGCACAACTGCATCCTCAACCTTAAAATCAGAGTTAAAAGAATACAATTAGAATTATCAAAATAAATAATTTCTTATAGCAACAACAAAGCTGATTAAGTGTATGTGAAATGCGATATGATACAATAATACTATATAAAAAACAACAAATATGCAGAGGACTGAGAAGACAAATTATATGTTCCAAATAAGAACCACAAATGAGGACTTCAGAGATTATTGGAATGAAGAAACTGAGAATAATTTTATAATGAAGAAAACAAGAAACCTTCAAAGAAGCCAATTCCCTCAATCCCATCTCAACTGAAAGCATGCTTTCAATATTTCCTTCTCCAGTTAGATCACTCAAATTTCGAACAGGCTTACTCTTCTTCAGATCACCACCTCCTGTTCGGGGCATAAATGAAAAGCTTAACTATATTAAGCACCAAAAGAAACGACTAAACAAAATAAATGAGCATAATTTAATAGCAATAAGTTAAGCACCTTTATTAGAAGATTCCTCTTTAGCCCTTTGTCCAGCGGAAATCACAATTTCAAAGGGAAGAGGAGCAAGTGCAGACCAATGCTCATGCTTTGATGCTGCTATATCTGCACAAATTCCTGGAAGATATAAAGGCAAAGACAGAAAAACACATTAAAAGATAGAAATAATCATTAGTTCAAAACTTAAGAATTAATTCAGATATATCAAGTGCCAAAATGATTTATTCATTTATTTCAAAAGGAAAAAGTTACCAAGTTTGATATCAAGATATTCAAAACTTAAGAACTAATTCAAATATATAAAGTGCCAAAATGATGCAAACATTTATTTAAAAAGGAAAAAATTACCAAGTTTGATATCAAGATTAAATTATCTGCCACATGGAACGGAAAATAATCATCCATGACTAGTGACCTCTAATCCCACATCAAAAGATGATAACACATCAATTAATGTAAATAACACAAGAAATTTTGACAAAGAGGCAGTAAACCTCCATCTATTTCTAAGATAAATGAGAGAGATTAAATAATCATCCACGACTATCACATCATCTGGTCTGTTTAGAAGCCCATCCAAAAAAACAGCACCACATCAAATCATACAAAAGGGCTTTATCCAGGATTCTTACATCCATTGTTTGTGCCAATGAATTCTGGTGGCAATACACCTGATAAGGCGACAGGCTTTGCATATCAAGAGGTGTATTTACATGCGTAAGGAAAAACATGCATTGACTTAAAAGATGGATAAGACTGTATCATGTGGATTACCATGTCCTACAGCTAGACCCCAGTAGCGAGCAAGCCAACATCTCTTCAGAACAACTTCCTCCTACAACGTAGAGAGAGCGACAATTAAATGAAGTACATAAGTATTTCAGAACTCAGTTATAATTTAAGTTACAAACCATCTCTTCCTGGGTCAAAATCATTCTCTGCGTCATTGTGCAAAGAGATTTTCCTTCAGATTCTGCTTCTCTAAGCTGTTCAACAGCTGCTGCAGCGTCATCCTTTAGATTCTGATTAAAAAAAAATGGACAAGGCAAGAGATCATACATCATGTGCTTCAAAAAGAGAACTATAAGCCAAGCTACTATTAAACTCTACCTCAAGTTCCACTCGAAGGGCTGTGATTTCATCATCCCTCCCATCTTTTGTCTGTTTTGCAGCCTTAAGTGCAGCCTGTGGAAAACAGAAATTCCAGTTGAACAAAATAGTCTTCCAAAGATAGAAAAAATAGAGCACGATGTTTGCTTAATTATTAAAATCAAGGAAAAATATGTGAGACAAACAAACAGCTCAAGTAATGACCCAATCTGACATTTAAGTTCCAAAATAAGATGTTAAACACATTACACTCAGTCAGATTCGTATAATCACTTTTCCAAATCCATGTGGCCCATGCAACTCACCTCTCTTTGCCGCAATGCTGCTTCCTTCCTGCAGGTAAAGCCATATTAAACCAGAAACAGAACATTGAAATGGTGCCTCAAAGAAGTTACCAGAAGAAATTCTTACCTGCTTAGCAGTTTAGCTTCTAGTGATACACCTTCTCCTAGTGCAGCAACCTGCGAATTTGAATTTCAAGAAAGGGTTGAGTATTTGTACATAGTTTGAAAGAGACAACAACAATACAGATACATGAAATATAAGCAACTTGCATCATTGGTAAATTGGCGTTATATCACAAAACCTATGTTCTTTTCCCATGATATAGAGCTTTTAACATTGCTTAACAAACAGAAAGAAGTGTCAACATACAATTAGCTTGATGACTAATAAGGATAAATGACCTGTTTCTCAAGCTCTCTAGCTCTTGCCTTTGCCTCCTCACGCCTTTCCTCTGCATGACGAAGCTGTAAAAGATGCTTGCAAGTAAATATGAATATTACATAAGATGACCTCTGGAATGGAATTAATTGTGGGTCACCAGTTGCACACCTTGTCAACTATAACCTCATTCTCTTCTTGAAGCATATCAACCTGCAAAATTAAGCTAATGTTAGCTTTAAACACCCATTTGGCTTAATACTCCTTCAGGGATATTCCAACATCGATTTGAGCCTAAGACATGTGTATGGTGTACTATAGTAAATAACAGTCTATCTGAAATTCTAGAATCTGAATATCATTTGATTTGCAAATATTTCCAAAAGAATCCAAAGGCATTGTAAGAGCCTGTAGTCAAAATTGGTCTGGGTAAGAATTACTTACTTCATCACGAAGTGCAGAAGCTTCCCGTTGATCTCCAGCATCTTTCAACTTGAACTGTCCGAGATCTGGAGTAAACCTGCAACCAAATACATTCAGAAGGGCCGTAATCAGTCTATATCCTAGACTTGGCTACAATAGTACAAGTGCTCTCTTTTATAGTTTAAAAAAAATTAATAAATTATTTCACATTCAAATAACCAAAACAAACAGGATGAAGCCCAGTAATTCTTTGCAAATGACAATTTGGCAATCATGGATTCGAAGTAGTCATGAATGAGAAATCAAGATGGTGGCTATTTAACAAAATCTAAAGGACTTGGGATGTGAAAGCTAGTGAAATACACACAAACACCTCTACCATAGCTTCTATCAGCAACATAACCATTAAAGAAGTTTGCAACAAGGCGTCCACCTTTTTTCTCTATTTCTGCTACTAGGGGGGTCAATTGGAGGTATGGTGATAGGAGTCCTTATTGATGTTTTGCTAGGTGGAACCAACGTGGCGAATCGAACAGACATCGACGACCTTCCAGCCAACGTGAAGCGAACCGAAGGAACATGCTCGACGTAGTTCCGACCTAACTAATTAAATTACCAAAATTCCAATTAGCCGTAGCTGAAGGGGAACCAACAAAACAAATCTTAACTTTATAAAAGAAAAAAGAATCATAGTAAACAACTGAAACAAGGCATCAAGTGTTCTTAATTACCGCAGGAGATGGGGATCTGTTAGGTCTGATAACCGAAACAGCAGGCATAGTTGAATTACTATTGTTTCTAGTATGATTAGTACTACTACTGCAGCTCGACGGAGCAGGAGGTGGAGGACCACCGAATCGAAACCCCAGATCGTCATCTTCCTCGTCATCATCAGCGGTCTGCGATGCCATCACCTGAGCAAGCCTCGCCGTGGCGGCCTTCGCGGCGACGTTTTGCGTGCGCTTGATCTTGACATGCCTGTACCAAGTCGCGAGCTAGGATGCGCCGGAGACATCGCAGGGGATGACGAACCCGTGCTGCTGAAACCACTCCACTGCCGGGTGTACACCGGACTTGCCGTCCTCCGATCCATCAGTATATACTCCAATACACGGCAACAGTACTTGAGTTGTCAGCAAGCACGTGTCAGTACGTAATTGGTAGGGGGAAGTTCCACAGAGATTGGATTTGCCCCGAGCGAATCGAGGAGGGAGGGAGGGAGGGAGGGAGGGAGAGGTTGGCGGAGGTTAGTTTTGTTGTTGAGCAGAGGTTGAGCTGAGAAGGAAATTTTGGGGGACTTTAGGGGGAGACGACAAGTCGTTTGGGGCAGAAGGACGTTGACGCGAGTTTCCAGGGAGAGGTGGTGATTGTGAAAAGGGGGGACCCAGTCGTAGGAAGGGAAACGTGGTGACGTGTCCGATATCGGGCAATTGGGTGATTCATGAAGATGAGTTTTCGGGTCAGGGAATGTCTTGGCGGCGCGGTAAATTTTCAGATTGGGTTTGGTCAACCATTTGTTTAAGAACTCGCACCTCAGCTGTTATTTGTCCCTGACAACTTGGTTGAACCTAAATGAATTTTTTTTTCATTTTCTTATAAAACAAATTTTAAGGCTCGTTTCGTGAGGGAAATATAGTATTTTGAAGGCATTTAGCATATTAAATATACATCATGTTTGTTTGTTAATTATTATTAGTATTTAGCATGTTGAAGTTTTTTTAGATATATTTTAATATGTAAAATATTATTATTATCTTCGTTTACAATTATTTTTAAATTATACAATTTTTTAAAAAATGACAAAATTAAAATTTTACTTTATTTCACATAAAATAAAAAATTACATTGTCTTCTATTTTTTATTATTTAAAATTATATAGACTCTTACATATTATATACAGTATATTAAATATAGAAGGTGTTACTCTTTCAAACTAGTCTTTAATATGTTAATTATCTTAACATTTAGGATAATAAAGTACGGTTATTTTTTACTTTGGCCGTGTCGATCTAGCCACGGTCGTTCTACTTCGGCATAACTAAGACTATTCGAGTTTTCGTGTCACGAAGAAATGTATTAATAAAAAAAAGGTATAATTATTTTTCACTTTGGCCAAAGTGGCTTAGCCAAGTTGACAGCCACACCTGCCTCGAGATTTAGAGGCTCTGGGGTTGACAATTATTTGGATTGTTAAGTTTTTCTGATAGTTTAAGAAACAAGATGTACTACATAAAAAAATATTTTTTACTTTATAATTCAGCTAATTAATTAATATTACAATATGTTTAGTATAAATGTTAGCATAATAAGAATAAACTAGTTTATTGTAAACGTATTATTTATGAAGGTATCCATAATAAAAATATATATAATTAAAAAATAATTACACAAAATATCAAGAATTTATCTCGAAATCCGCAACAAAGGGCTCTATTGAATATACAATAAACAACATGTTGCTAGTCGTAACGAGTCACGTTCTTTGGAAAGACGAGAACTTAGCTTATATCTACAATCTAAAAACCATCAGAACAATATTCTTGTAGAAAGAATTGAATATTCAACAAAGAACAAAAATCTTCTCCTTCTAGCCACTAGAGGCCGACAACACACTTCTTGAAAGGAAGAGTGTTTTTCTGTTTTATTTTGTTTGTAGTAACTAGTCTAACCCTAATTAAGATTTAAGTGCAAATTTATATTGGTGTTATATGGGCTCCTACAACATATCTAGAGCTCATTCACTAAAACTCATCAAGAATACAAACCTATTGAATACTTAATCTAATTCGAGTTTGGACTCTGGTATGAACAGACCCATTTTCTAACAATTCAAAAACTAAACAGTATTACTCTAATTTTAAAAAGGATAAACTATTTAATTTATCCAAAAACATTTCTTCATCTGGTCCAATACGCCCATAATTCAATATTTTTGAATTGAGGAATGCTTGGTATTTTAACTCAAGACATTAAGTATTTCTCGAATGGTGAAAAAAAGAAGAGAAAAAAAGAGGTGTGGTAAAAAAACTGTGAATTGGGTGAAAAAAAAAGGTAAAAGAGTATGTAATTACACAATGCGCGATACCACTTCTTAATGAAGCACATTAAGTTCCACGAAAACAATAGGAAAAACATTTTTAACATTCTTATGGACTAATTATTATGCTATTTAAAAATGAGGTGGTTAGGCTATTTATTTATTACTCCCCGTTTTAATTTGATAGGCATTATTACTTTTCACGGGAATTAAGAAATAGTAGTTTTATTAGTTAAAATCATTTAATTCTTTATAATTTTATATTTATATTATTTGACTAATTGTATTTATAATTAATGAATTAATTAAAAAATAGATTAAATAAAGATAAATTTATAATTTTGTTAATAATAAATATAACAAAAAAAATGTTTCTATATTTTAAAATATTTAAAATAAAAATTATATCTATTAAATTGGGATGAAAGAGTATTAAGATTCTTTGGGAAAAAATTTGTAAACTGTGAAGATTCAGTCCCTTGCGGAAAGTTTGGAGACCAAGAAACGCCAAATCGGCATTCCAAACATTTACGTCGGCTTATTACAACGGAAACATTTTTAACTATCTCAAACATCATTTTTAACACGCTTGTAATAAAATGGCAAGCATGGCACAATTACAAAATCACCAACCTGTTTCCTACAAATAAAACTACATAGACATGTAAATGACTCGAACATAAAAGGGTATATTTGTCCAGTGGATGCCTATAAGTAGCGCAATCGAAAGCGAAGGCAAACACGGTACAGTTGCCTTGAACAAAAATGGGAATTTCAAACAACTCTCGCAAAGCTCTGATCCCAAGTTTTCTACATTCCCCACCTTCCACTGTGTCGTCATCGGAAAGAGACTTTGGTTTGGAAAGTTTAGTTAAGAACAATCATGGATTCCACCAGTCATCGTATGTTTCTAGGACATCAGCACCCAACGGCGGCGGCGGCGGAAGGGTCACGAAGAGCTTCATGATTCCGGCACCAAATGAGAAGATTGAGATGTTCTCCCCTGCTTTCTATGCCGCCTGCACGGCTGGTGAGATGTTTAGCTGTGGACTCACTCACACGGCTGTCACTCCTATTGATGTCGTTAAATGCAATATGCAGGTTCTTAATTCTTGTTTCTGATTTCACTTTATGGCAGGTTGTTGCTGAAGTTCACATTTTCTTGAATTGATTTTAGCATTTAACATGTTTTTAGCATATAGTTTGAAAATCGCTTTAATTTCACTACTTTTTTACTATGTGAAAATCTGTTAAATGCAATCTATCATGTGCTGTATGCTAAATCGTACAGAGATGTTAATTCGTTCGTCGATGAAAACTGGTCTTGAATTGCCTGTTCTAGTCAACATAGAATGCAGAACCTTCTCTTAGTTTTAAATACTTTTCAGTTCGAGTTTTGTTGACAGAGTTGCATGTGTTGACCCTTCTGAAGAAGAATAGTATTTTAGAAAGATGACCCGCCGTCGTCCTTTAAAGTTCAAACTTGATCAAAACACAGGCAAAATTTTAACTAATACCTACCAATTGCTAATCCTGCTTGGAGGGTTCTGACATTTTAGCATTGACGTAAATAGTGATGAATATTTCAGATTGATCCATCAAAATACAAGAACATCTCATCTGGGTTCGGGGTGTTGCTCAAGGAGCAAGGAGTTAGAGGTTTCTTCAAGGGATGGGTGCCTACACTGCTTGGTCACAGTGCTCAGGGTGCCTGCAAATTCGGCCTCTACGAGTTCTTCAAGAAGTACTACTCTGACATTGCTGGACCAGAGTATGCAGCCAACTACAAGATCCTGATTTATCTGGCTGGTTCTGCATCCGCTGAAGTGATTGCTGACGTGGCTCTTTGTCCCATGCAGGCTGTCAAGGTTCGGCTTCAAACTCAGCCTGGCTTTGCCCGGGGCTTGGCTGATGGGCTTCCCAAGTTCGTCAGATCATAAGGCTATCTTGGGTAAGAGATTCTAACCGAATTGATTGATTTTGTGACTCTTGCTCTTTAGAATTGTTTTTTGTTACAAAGGGCGAACCATGAACCACAGGATTGATAACGTACAAATCTGATCACTTGAGCTAGTCTCGAGTGACGTTCTTCAGAAATTCATGTGAAACGAGAAATGATGAATGTTTTCTTTTTCCTGTCAGGTTATACAAAGGACTTGTTCCTCTTTGGGGTCGACAGATACCATGTATTTGTTACCATTTCAATCTCACATTCAATTGATAACCCTGTAGTATCTGTTATTGTTTTGTTGGTCAGAATGATTTGATGATCAAAATTTGTCTGTTGCAGATACAATGATGAAATTTGCAACATTCGAGAATTTTGTGGAGCTAATATACAAGCATGCAATTCCAAGACCAAAAGATGAATGCAGCAATACTTTGCAGCTTGGAGTGAGTTTAGTTGGGGGATACGCAGCCGGTGTTTTCTGTGCTGTTGTTTCTCATCCTGCTGATAATCTGGTGTCTTTCCTCAACAATGCTAAGGGGGCAACCGTTGGCGACGTGAGTAAACTTCTTTAATCTATTTTTTGTACAAGTTTGAGAAATATACGATTTAGTGAATAACATCTAACTGATTACAAATATTATTAGTTGAAAACATGCTAAATGCCGTATATGTTGTTGCAGGCTGTGAAGAATCTAGGAGTGTGGGGTCTATTCACTCGAGGATTGCCTCTCCGAATAATGATGATCGGAACTCTGACAGGTGTTCAATGGGTCATCTACGATGCTTGCAAAGTGTTTTTTGGATTGTAAGTATCGCTGTGTTCTGCTTTAATTTTCCCAAAGTTTGGTCTTTATCTTCTGTTTAATCAGCAACAATGCAAAACCATATCAATCAATTAACAATTCAATCTTTTCTTTTCTCCCTGTAGGCCGACTACCGGTGGCGTTACTCCTCCTGCAGAGGCTTAGAATTTCAGTCCGATAAGTTCAGTGTTTTCATTTGAGACAAGTTTTTTTATCTTAAATAAAAACAAATTACAACACTTCTTATTTTTTAGGGTGTTTTTATAAATTAACAGGATAGCTTCGTAATAAGACAAGAAAATGTGCCTTACATCAAGAGTGTACGCAAAATCATTATATTTAGCTAAATGAATCATAGGGTTACCAATTTTTTTGTAATTTAATGTATTTTTTAACATTTTGTTATCGATAAATTAAATAAAACTGTGGAGATCTTTACGCATTTCAGCTTGACTGCTACATTAGTTGTAACACTCAAGTTTCACTCATTGTTAAATCCAACTTTAAAATCAAACTCAATAATGTCCCAGAGACATTATTAGAACCGAACACAAACCCACTTGGAATTTCCAACCCAGCTTGTAGTCTAGTGAGCTTCGCAATCCTAGAGCCGTCTTCAGTACTTAAAAACTAAGAGCTCAAACTCCGCACAAATCAATGTAGAAAAACTGGCAATTAAACAGGAAACTCATGCAGTCCTTCCTCGATCATCCAATGATTCATTATGCTAATTTACGTTACCCATAAACAGATGTAGATACAAATATAACAAAGACCTTTTTCCCGGCGAAAAAAAAAGCGAGAACGAAAGAAGCTTTTTTCTTCGGTAAACCATCCCATTTATTCGACTTCCAAGTTCTAATATACAAGCGATGTTATACAGCATCACGGTTGGTTTCTGCTAAACGCAAAGGGTAAACGGTATCAAATACAACTCTCGCGAAGGCTTGACGAATTTCCGCAAGACTGCCTTGAGCTAACAACTCATAATTTATTTTTCTACCTTTTTTCGGCACAAATCCTTTTTCTACACCCTCTTTTACACACGCAAAAATCCTACAAACTTGCCAGTACAACGCGAAAGAAATCAAAACCTGCAGCCGGAGATTAAAGAGTTAGTTGACTGTTACAGATAAAAGAAGAATATGCAAATACAACAGATTAGGCACTAAAAGTTGCATAAAACCATCTGGCATCCACTGCTATCTTCTTAATCATAGATCAAACTTTATGTTAACAGAGACCACAACCAACATCACAGAACATATTTCGAGCAAAAAGCATGCATCATTTAGTTATCAATGGAAAAGAAAACCACAAGTGTAACTCACCAAATCTGAAGATGGGGCTTGAGGGTATTTTGCCATTGCCCGAGAGACGAAATCCTCATTGGTCATCTTAGACAGGGAATGTTCAACAGATGTTGCAAGATCAGTCACCTCATCAACTAATGCTCGGGAGTCCAAGTTGTGAGGTTTTAATAATTCATGGAAGTTAATATCATGTGGCGTTGTGATGTTCCTTGCTAATTTTATTGCTTCAGAAATATCTCCACTATTGAGGACAGCAATACAAAATACTGCTACAACCATGGGATTCCTTGGCTTGTCAGATAGTGCCATATGGAACCCCAATAGCCCAGCCCTGAAAAATCAAGCTAGAATGAGTTTTGCTCCATTTGTCCAAATTGTGTT
>CAODLS012570202.1:0-20955 GCA_948243855.1 Flueggea neowawraea
GCCGCCACACACTCGGCCCCGCCTGGCTCCGCCGCTGGTTATGCAGGTTAATGAGGATGATTCTTCTTGTCGGGTCTATGTAGCTTCTGGTTGTCAGATCTACAAGCTTCAGGTTAGAGTTCATCATTATATTTGTGCTTACCCGTTTTCACAATTTACTGTTTTTCTTGTTTGACGTAAGAATTGCTAATGTTTCTTCGTGCATTCTTGAAAAGGATTTAGCATTTTTTTTTTGGCCCTTTTAGTGGAAGTTGTGCAGTTCAATATTTTAAAAACACAATATCAGTTTAGGAATGATATTGTACTGGTTTTCAAGGACCCAGGCTGTTTTTTCCAATAAGAAAAATCAAGTTATCCATTCCTGAAATAGACAATTCTGAGCTTTGTATTGTATCTTGTTTTGGCGTATCAATGGGCTTGTAGCTCATTGATAGTGGAGTCAATTCTTACGTGAAGAAGTCGAGAGTTCAATCCTGGTGCTAGCAAATAAAATGACTTGTCAAAAATAATGCTTTTGGCATTTTAGAATTTATGTTATATGAAGGTGAAAATATCATAATTGCGGTAATCAAATTCATGGAGAAGCTTCTGATGGAACAGCATTGACCACCGTTTTGATTAGAGATATATTATGGAGATCATAAAAGTAGTCAATGGATAGAGCCATGAACTGTCTTCAAAAAAAAAAAAACAGAATAGGTTGAAGGATGGTATTTTCATGCAGTCTTTCCCTGGATTTGTCAACTCTCATGGTACTCGTAAATGGAAATTTACTTGTAAGAGGAAAATAAATTTTTGAATCTTGTGAGCGAATAACTTAAATTCAACTCCACAATAATTTCTAAATGTTTGCTTGATTTTGACGAGATAAAAAATAAGTATTGCTGAGGTCAAGGAAAACAGGTAGCAACATTGCTTACTTTTTCAGTTGTTTTAGGTATTGTTGCTAATGTACTTGATTGCATATGAAGTTCTTTTATATACAATAAATTAGTTATGAAAGAGTGATCAATATTCTCTCTCTTTTTGTATAGGTTCCAATAGAAGCTTATGCTGTCAGTAAAGGGAAAGAAAGCGCCCTCATTCCAGAACAAATACAGGTATATCTTTTTATGTTCAAATATATCACTGTTTTTAAATTTTCTGTAGTTAGTATTGATTTTGCTTGGAGTACAAAGTTAAAAGAAATTTGATCTATCCCGTGCTAATTTGTTCATTCATTGTGCAACTCTCGCAAGGTAACAGACTTTTCAATACTCAAGCATTGCCCTCATCGTGCAGAAATTCAGAGTTTAGTGCTCTCTGAAATTGATTGTAAGTCACCTTGTATTGATGTTGTCATATTGACATGAAAGTTGTTTCATTCGACTTGTGGAGCTTCTAGTTAAGGCAATAGCTTTCAGGGATCTAATAGCTGTTCAAATTATTTGCAGGCTCTGGTTACTTGGTGTTGGGAAGTGTGGATACTTTTGGCCACCTTATTTTCTCTAAAATAGACATTAGTGGTAAAGGTACAGTTATATATCTTATATTATATTTTCGACTGATGTCTCGGAAATGTTTATACTTAAGGAGTGTGCTACTGGTTCAACTTAATTGATAAGAAAATATAACTGAACCGATATGTATTGCTCTTTTTTCCCCCTTTGGTTCTTTCAACATAAACCATTTCTATGAACCATACTTTTCTACATTTTGAACTTAATCAGTTTCAACACTAAATTGAGAAAACCAAATAACTTGAGTTCAATTAATATCTTCAGTTAAAATTGAAATATTCATCTCTGTCCAAAATATAGTGATTTTTTTTTCCTTTAAGTTTGAAATGTTCATTCCAAGCACTGAACTTAATTAAGTGTTCAAAATTTGCATTGTGGTATTGCCTAATATTTTTGAGAAGACAAATTACAATTTTTGCTTTTTCCAGAATTACTGATGTGAGAGCATATTGGTGGTGGATGCAGGCTCGTGGAACCGTTTTCTAGTGGCACTCAACGATTTATTACTGATCATTTGCAGAAAAATCAACTCTAAATTATCACATGTATATTATTTTCTGAGTGAATCAATTTTATTAATATTGCTCAACTATAATTGTTATGATGATCTCTGTGGAAATTCTATGGGACTTCAGTCTTAATTGGCTGCCAGATTTCGTGCTATATAACATAACATAGTTGGTTTATTTTCTTTTTTAAGAAGTCTCCATTTTTGGTTTATCTACTAGGTCATGGTGCTCTTTACTTAATCAAAATGTTGTGGATTGGGTTATATTTTGAAGCTAAACATATACCTGCTGCTTTCATATTGATTTCCAGTTATATGTTTGTTTAGTTCTTCCTTTGAATGGTAAAATGTCTCATAGTACATAATTTTATATTTTCAGATATTGACCGACTGACATATTCAGCATTGCCTCGGGATTCTGGTGTCGGAGAAGGTAGTTGGGCTGGGCTCTGCTTCAGTCCTAGTCAATGGTCCATGGTATGTAGATTCTCTGTGGAAATAATAAATACATCTATCAATCTGGTCTTTTGCAAATACACCTGGTTCAGGACGAGGTGGATATCACAAAACAATTGCATGCTGAACAGTTGTAAACTGCATCTTCTCCAAGCTTGACTTGTTTATTTTCATCAATACCTCAGTTTTAGATTAATTGAGTTAGATCTTTTTGCATTGTAACCATTGATAAATTTTCCCAGTCAACTTTCAGACAATTTCTGTTGCATTTTATCCCAATGCTGAATGTAAATTGAGCATCTCAAAGATCAGTTTTTTGATGGTTTTGAAAAACCAATTGATAATTATTATTATTCCCATCTCCATTATGTTTGCTAATCTTACATGCTTCTCTTGGATTGAGCTGTTTTCTTCTATTGGATATATGCATTTTCTTCTTGCTTATTTTCATTCGAGAATTATGATTCTTTTTCTGATTTAACATTTTTTTATTAATAAGAATTGTATCTGGTCAACATTTTTCCTGAAGATTTGGGTGAGGTCTATAATACAACGTGTCCTGAGTGGATGCAAGCAATACTCGTGTCAGCGATTGTTTGGACCTTTATAAAAATGGTCGCAACTTGAATTTCTGAAGTGTTGTTATGCATGTGTTCATTCTGAGACTAGCTGTCCGTGTAAAATGTTCAAAACAAGCTTATGCCACATTCCTTTTGATTTGTAATGTGCCTGTATTTTATGCATAAATTAAATGGTGGTATTTTTTACCGTGAATGTGATTCTCTCTTTCTCATTAAATTCTCTTGTTACAGGCAGCTGTAGCATGTAGCTTTTGCAAAAGCATTGATGTCTATGACCAAGATATCCACCTGAGAACATGGCGTACGTGAGTATCATGTTTGCTTTTCTAACTGATTTCTTCGTTGGGTTGTTGGAAAGTTATCAGTCAAGACATGCATGTGTGTTATTTAGTTCAGAATTCCTAATTGCTTTTTTCTGGCTCTTCAAAAAGTCTGTCCCTGTTATGGGGATGTGAAAGTATCTATTTTCTATGCCTGTATGCCTGATGATGGGGAAATGTTGCAGGCTGTGGTACCCATCCCCACTGAACTTTATACAGAATGTAAATCATGGAGGTGACAACTCAATATTAGCTGTTGCTAAGGGTTGCCAGGTAAATTTTTGGTATTATAGTTTCCCCGTATATAATTTTTTCTTTACTTAATGTGCTTTGCTTTATCTCTGGAATTACTGCAGCTGACAATTTGGGACTTGAGAATGAAACAAAATGGTGGTTGTCTACAACAAATTTGTGGTTCTCTTGGTGATATTCTATTCTGTCTGCAGTTCCTCAACTGGCAATATAGCAGTCGGTGGAGCTGATCGTACTGTGACTGTATATGTCCCTCGTAGGTTAGTTATTATATTTTCAAGTTATTAGATGTTTTTGTGGCTTTTGCACAGATTATGCAGCACTGAGCTGTGTATTTGGCAAGTCAGAATATTATGCTACGCTCATTGGAAATGCGTAAAAACAGAGTCAGACTATCACAAACAGATAATCGAAATAGTATTTTCTTTTAATGCAGATGGGCACCACTCTCAAGATGGGTACATTGTTCAAAATATGAGGTCAGTTCGTATTCTGATGACTTTCTTTTGTCACCCAAAAGAAAAACAAAAGAAGAAGAAAAAATTGGTATAGCCTTTTGATCTTTTTAGATTTACATGTAAAATGTATAAAGAAAATGCTGTATGTTTTTCTATTCACGTGGGACATTTGGTGTAAATGCTTTTCCTTTCATTGCATTTTTGTTTGTTTGCTACCAATCATGCTTGATATTTGAATTATCAAATACGTGTTCTCTTAGCAAAAACATGGTGAAGATTTATTGTATCTTAACAAAATTTTAAATGGCTAATTTGGGATCTTTTCTTGTAATGGTTTTGTCCTTCTCTATTTTTCTCATGATTCATGTAATGGAGTCCAGAAAGTTAGCAGAAGAAAGAAAATTCTATAACAATCATCTTAAGTAAGCTATTTGCAACTTGTTTTCTTCTCCCAGTTCACTCTTTGGCCATCATCTGTTCTGACATTCATTTCATCAAATTATCATATTCTTTTTCTATTTTTTTGGTGCGTGCGTGGGCACTCATCTATAATTCTTCTGCAGATAACTGGACTTGCATTCTCTTCACTTGAACCTGATTACATCTATCTTCAGGGAGTTGACTATGAGGTACATCCTTTCGAAACTCCTTCCTTTCAACTTAGGTCTTGAACTGCAGATTTGGCTGTGAAAGTAGAAATAAAATAAGAACCTTTAGATGGAAACATTTAGAGATTTTTAATGTTGAACTACTACAAGTTATTACGAGAAAAGGCTTTAAAACAAATATCCGAAAAGATAACAAATGATGGTGTTTCAAAATAAAGCTTTAGAACTAATAAGATAAATAGTATGCTTTTTGATGTGCATGTTTGTATGCTTATTGATGTGCATGTTCCAAACTCCCACATCGACTAATGAACGAGGCCAAGGATGCTTAAGCATCTGCCTCTAACCCACTAAGGCGTAAAAACGAGAGGGCCCAAGAGTCTAAAATGAACAATACCTCAGATGGGTAAGACCCGCCTATTAAGAGGAGAACGGTCCATATCAGCTAGCACTAGAAAGAGAGCTGTTCTCAAGCCCCTTGGCCTCGACTAAAGGCTACCAATGTGCATTTGCCAAACTCCCTCATTGATTAGGAGACGAGGTCAAGGATAACTTCTAAGTATCTACGTCCCTCGACCTACTGAAATTCATTTTAAAGACAAAACCATGAAAACCAAGAGTCTAAAGCGGACAAGACCTCAGATGGGTTGGGCTTAACAATTAAGAGGAGAATTGTGCACATCACTTATGAAAAATTGTTATCAATATTTGCAATATATCATGTGCGCTTTTGCAGTGCAGCTGTTATATTCAAATCTATGATGGTGTGAATCAAAGTAAACTTCATTTGATATATTCTGGTTTTGGGCAAAATAATTTCGTAGCTCACGTGATACCCTGTTGCTATTTTTTTCCAATTAGCCTTCGGAATATATTTTCTTTCCATTTTACTTTCTTAAGATGCCTTTTCTCACTATAAAATTCACATACATTTTCAGGTCTTTTGTGGAAATTGTACAGAGAACAATAAGGTCTTTACATTTAGAGGTGACAAACTGGCTAGGGTTCAGTAAGGTATGCTCTGAAATTCTTTTGCGATAGCACCTGTGCATTTGGCCATCTGCACTAAATACAGACATGCATTACTCATATGTAGGCCCGTTTATTAGGGTCGGGCCTGACCCGGGCCGGACCATGCCCTAAAACCTTCAGCCCGGTCTGGCCCAAGCCAACCCATCCAAAAAGGCAGGCTGGCTCGCAGGCCTATTTTAAAAAAATATATTAAAATTCTTTATTTTTTTATCAAAATACAAATTAATATATACTTTATTATATAAATTATACTTTAATAAATAGTAAACAACTCTTAAGTTTATAATTGACATTATTCTTTCTAATTTATAACGCATAATACATCAAATTAATATTAATATACTATATATTATATATACAATATATATAACCGGGGCGGGGCAGGGCGGCCCACGGGGCCTTACCATAAGCCCATATTCGATCCTATTTTTTAAAAAACATAGGCAGGCCAGACAGTGGGTCTGGAAATGGTGGTCCGGGCCGTCCTTTTTTCGGGCCGGGCTGGGCCAAAGTGCCCATCCCTACCGTTTATAAACCAGTGCATATGCAATAAATTGATGCAAGTGTGTCTTTTTTGTTGACACACTGTCAGATTAATGTTGTGCTGATGTAAAACAAATATAAGTTCAGCTCATCGGCATGCATTTTTAATCGTTGATGCAGTGCTCCAACATGGATGTAGTGGGAGGATGGTGTGATTCCGGTAGTATCTTTCTCGCTGATGTTGGAGCCAAACGAGGTGATGATTCCGGTAGTATGTTTGTCAGAGATGATGGCCCAATGGAGTGCAGTAACGTTCACAAAGGTTTGGCAAATAATGGACATGTTGCGTAGCTGTTGAGTTGCATGCCGAAGGAGTTTTTTAAAATTAGCTGGCCAATTTTCCAGTGAAAGGGAAGCTTTTATTGCTTAAAATTAGCAGGTGACTTTAATTAATACTGTGCAAGTAGTTATCTTAAGCAGCCAATCGAGGTTCCAGTCAAGCTGTCAAATTAATGAGAACTGACAGTTCCGCAGAGTCAGTTGGAAAATAGAACAAGCCTTATATTCTTGTGCATTCCATGTCTGAGTCTGCATGTGTGAATGGTGAATAGGGATGATATATGTTAGAATGAATTGAAACCTTATACATTTTCGGTAAGACGCTCTTAACGTTTTAGTGCCGAAAACGATTCAAACATCACTAGGCTACTATACGCTACAGGACATCCTGGCAATGATACTCTGTCGTAACATTATGTTTATTGGTGTAAATTGAAATTTTAATTTATAAATTTATTTCTAATAGGTCATTCATTAAATTCCAGTTGTTTGTAGCTATGTATTGGCAAAGACCCTGATGCTCCCAAGAACTTGATAGCTTTCTCGGGTGTTTTTCTGATGAGTAACACTTTAGTTGTCTATTCTATATTTTCTTCTATTTTTTTTATCTGAAACAACCAAAATTAGAAGAGAATATTTCTTTAAAAATTTCTGAGCCATCAAACTTTAAGCCGACATCAGTGTCATGATAGTACATACATTGGTATAGGGAGTTGGAGTGAGAATGGTGGTTACAAGATTTCAAGTTGAAGTACTTGCGTTTTCTTGTTAACGCAACAGTTTGCAAACCACAAAGTGTCTAATTTTTGTTAGAGTTTACAAAATATAAATTCGAATATCAAAAAAGGTCTTATATGGTGTATTACGGGTCATTATCTTTTCTCAAAAGGTCAAACCTATAAAAAATGTGTAACGTTCATGTTTATAAGCTTAAGACTTGAAACTATATGATGCATGAATTTGTTACATTCTTTTATATCAGATCTAGTGATGCACTCAAAGCGAGTGGACATCATATTTACTTGTCAATATAGAGCACTTGATGTGAATATTAGTTCTCATTGAGTTAGTTTTGATACTATTTTGTCACGAGATCATCATCCTCTTCTCAAAAAATCACGATCTTATTAAAAAGTCAATTTGTTAAGACGTACAACACCCCGTTTATAAGCCTGAAACCTACCTCTCACCTATCCGATGCGAGAATCCGTGTTGATGCGTGTGGAACTCCAACGAATATAGAAGGGGAGGGGGAGAGAATAGGGGTGCTCTGTGCTCAGCTGTTGGGGAGTCAGTGGGGTTTAGGTTTTGGTGATGTTAGGAAACCATAAAATTGGGTCCCCTTTCTGTTTAGATTATCAGTTTAATAAATCAACAGCTCAACAACTGCCATTAAAGTTTTCAATTATTTTGTATCAATCCCTTCTTATTTCTAAGCCTCATATTTTATCATTTCCATATTTCACCCTTTTGCTGACAAAACCAGTCACACTTCCATTTCTGGTTTGGTTTTCCAGAAGAAATGGTCAAGATCATATATGCATGGTTTGATTTTTCATGAAGAAAATGTCTGTGAAAAATGTAATCCCTGTTAATATGAACCGAATACTAATAATTTATTGATTGATGTTTGATTATTAGTTAATATAGTGTGAAAATAAAATAGTTTACTTGTATATATTGTTGAGTAAGTTAATGATGAAAATGCTCACTTTATAATTATTAATTACACGTTGTAGTAATAAGACTTTTTCCTTTTCAATAATATGAGTTCAATTTCTTTATAGAGTATAAGCTAGGACTATATGAGATAAAATATTCACAATGAGATATTGTATTCCTAAGGTTAATTCAGCAAATGTCATTTCAACTTTGATGTCTCTTAATTTTAAATTGTCTTGTTTTATATATTCAATTTTGGAAGTATCTTAAACATCCTTAATTAATTATAATTTAGCTTCTTAGCATACCACTCCATGATGTAAAACAATAATAATTCAATATCCTTGATTACTATTTTAGTCTAATATCAGATTAAGACCCGCACGATGTTGTGTTTTTTTTTAATTGATTTTTTTTATAAATTACAATAATATGAATTTTTGCTAAAAATGAAATAATATGTGAAAATTATGCAATGAAGACATGTGGCACAATTTGGAGAGTAATGTATAGATTTTTAGTATCATTAAATTATATATAATTATATAATAGATAGATTTGAAGTGGTCTTATATGGCTGGATTCGAGTCGAGCCGAGCTTTGGAGTGTTCAAGCTCGGTTCGTCTAAAATCTTTAAAGCTTGAGCTCTCTCTCGAATTCAAAATCTTGTTCAAACTCGGCTCGTCACAAGTTTCGCGAGCTCACAAGTTTGTTCTCGCGCTTTTCGAGCTCCGCTCAACAAAAACTCAAATAAATTTGTAGACGAAATTTTCTAGTTCAGTTTTGGAAACAACTCTAAAAAGAATATAATCAAATTTAGTTTAGTTTAATAAAATCATGTTGAACATGTAATTGAATCAAGAACTATTAGAAGTTTCAATTTGTTTCACAAATTCAGTATAATATTAGTTCATCTTATGCAAGCATGCTTGTACTTTTATAGACACAGTCAATTAGTGTAAGTTTGAACTTTTGTTAATGTGACCCCAATATTAAATACTATTACAAATATAAATATATTTTTTATAATTTAGTTTAACACACACACACACACATATACGCACATGTATATATATATTATATATACGAGCCTATAAACGAGGTTGTTCACGAGCCTGATCACAACCCTACAAACGAGTTTGTTCGTGAGCTTTCGAGCCGAGCTTTTGGGTGTTCAAGCTCGGCTCATTTATTAAAACGAACTTAAAATTTTGTTCAAACTCGACTCATTTATTATCAAGCCAATATGTGAACGAGCTTTTATCTAGCCGAATTTCGAACAGCTCGCGAGTAGTTCCGCTCATTTCCACCCCTAGTCCTATAAATATAAAGTATTTAAAAGCTAATTGAAAAAAAGGAAAAAAAAATCATGTAGTAAATGTAATATTTTTAGTTTGATAAATTAACTTTCATTTTTTTATTTATCTACAAACTCAATCAATTATTACTTACAATTGGCAGTTGAATGAATGCACATGATGTTGTCTAAGTTCTTGATCATTCTTATCATTGAAAGTTGTTACTAAAGATTGATAATTAGTTATATTTGTGTAGACTTTAATATAGAATTTTTTTCTATATGATTATGGGGAAAATCCATGTTTTAGTTATTCTGCCCCTTAAAATTAATTTCTAGACTCAATATTGCTAACAATTAAATATATTCTTAATTTAAACTTAGCTCTAAATAAGAAACTCAAAAGAAATAAAAAAAAAAGTGATCATTCAAAATCTTTTATGTTTTTTTTTTGAAAAGTAACAACTTTGTTATTTTTATTTTATTTTTTGTCACAAATTTAAAAATTTATTAAGAAAAATAAAAAATTTTAATTTAATTTACAACAAATCCGTTACAGAAAATAACACCATAACATTTTTCATCCATATGCAGACATTGTTATTGACGTGTGGTGACTTGAAGAATTGATCTCAAGGTCAATTATCATGTTTGATTGTATATTCAGCTAAAAAAAATTCTTATAATGTGTTAGCAGATTTTAAATACTTTTAACCTGTCCACACCATTCATTTGCTTGTATTATTAATTAGCATAATGGATGAAGAAATCTCTCAAGATATCATAACTATCAATATGGGTTCTTATTTGTGATACTTTTCTACTATATATCCACTTATTAAATCAAGCATATCCGGAATATTTTCTTGAACAATTATTTCTTTTTTTTTAAACTACGAATATTTTCATTCGTTTTAACAGTATGAAATTAGTCATGTCTAGATTTAGTCACAATCAATACTCTTTACCTCTCTTTACGTATGTGTTTAGTAGAAATTAAACACGAGAGCTCTTTCTGCAGATTTTTCTCTCCTATAGTTTAAACCAAACAAAAAGACTAATGACCTCAATCCAATTGAAACAGAAACGTGGTAGCGTCAACTACCAAAAGTTTATGATGTAATGGAAACATGACGAATTTCAGACTGGTTATTTCTATGTTAGGTTAGATTTATTACACAAGTGATATGAAAGAAGAGAGAAAAGATTTTGTGTATATTCACTATAGAGATGCCCACAGGGCATAAACTGTATTAATTAATCAAAATAAATTTGGTAGGCATACCTCTCATTCTTCTTCGAACAGTTCCTCATACACTATACAAACTTATTTCTTCTAAAACAAGCTATCTCATTTGTGAATTAGTCATGAAAATGACATATGCACTTGAACCCCGAGTTTTAGTTTATAACAAATCAACAAGTTATACGTTTGGATCAGCTTTTTAAACTTGGTATTTAACTTATAATTCGATTTTTAAACTCTTAGTTATTTTCAAATAATAAAAAGAAAATAATACGCACATTTCGATCGAAAAACACTTGAGTTCCTAAATTAAATTTTAAAGAATACAAATGAATTATAAATCGATATATATATTGAGTAACAAGCGAAATGTATGTAAAAAGAGTGCTACGTTTCTTAGGATTAAAATAATTATAATGGAATATGCAGACATGTTTAATTAAATTCTAACTAATCATGACAAACAAATCTAGATTTTCATCAAATAAAAATATTATTCACTTTTAATTAACCGTGTGGTGTAAGACAATGTGCAATTAGAAATTGAATTAATCAGTGGATGATGGTTTCTTGCTGCTTAGGCTAAAGACATCCCTAATCTTATTGAACACAAATCAAAGGGGGAGTATTAAAGAAGCCAAAACTTGAATTTCATAATATGACAAATCCTATAGATGTAGGTCCAATATTTCATATCATATTTTTTAATTTGCACCACAACTTTGAGCCCTATCATTAAAATAATGTTATGATGCCTGGGGCCATGTAATTTGAGCCTCGCTACATTAGATTATAGGTCCACCAATGTGAACATGAATATCATTATTATGTGGTGACATTGATAGTTTATTGCTGTTACAATCTTGCAAATTATTCTTCATCTTGTCATGATTCTTGGTTTTGCTTTTCATGGGTGTTTTTTTTCCCAAATCATGAATACCGCTAAATCCTAAAAAGCAATCCAGATACAGTTTATTACTCCATTCTTCCTAATTTAATAGATATATTTTCTATTTTGAATGTCTCAAAATATAGACGTACTTTTCTTTTTTTATTGTATTTATTATTAACGAAGTTACAAGTTTACTCTTATTTCATCTTTCTTTTAACTAATTCATTAATTACAAACACAATTAGTCAAATAACATAAATGAAAAATCGTATAAAATTAAATAATTTTAATTACTAAAACTATTATTTCTTAATTCCCGTGAAAAGTAGTTAGTATCTATCAAATTAGGACGAAGAGAATAAGAGTTTATAGCTCATTGATACTTGAGTGAATATTTGAGCGTTCGATTTTCGATAGGAACTAATAAAATAGCTTATAGAATAGAACTTAGTTTAGCATAGGAAATTAGAAAGAAGAAAACGAACTAGTTTGACTAGCGGCCCTTCTTTGATGGGGGCTCTAATGGCGATCCACAAACGCCAGTGGGTGTTCGGGCACCCACTGAATCTTTGGTGGCTCCGCCACTTGAGTTTGACGTTTTTGGGAAACTAAGACCGGCAAGTAGGTTTGCATGGATTAAATGTATTTTTGAGAGAAACAACAATGGAGGGTTTTTTTCAAGAGATCTTTCCTGGTAATTGGTCCATGAAAAATCTCAGTTCATCTATATTGAGATTTCCAAAAACCTTTGGTGTAAGCATGATAAGGTCAATAGATTCTCTGTGGACTGTCCAACAATGTTCCCCTTTTCTTATTTTCTGTTTTTTTTTTTTTTCTCAATTCCAAGGGCTATGTGGTGGACCCCGACTACTTGACTGGTTAAATTGATCATTTTTTTTAACAGAGATTGAAAATAACAGTAATTAATTTGATAAAAAAACATTAATGTTGAACCTAAAATATTTATTCAGTAGAATTTTAACAATTTTTCAAAAGAGCTTAACAATTTATTATACTAACGAAATTTAAAGTAATCAAATTGTTGTGTGGGCTTTACATATATATAAAGAAGGAAGATTTTTTTTTTGATAAATCAAATGCTTACTAATAATTAAGTCGCCAAGACAGCAATTTAGAAGAAGAAAGAGAAACCCTACACACAAGATTTGTTTTGCATACTCAAAACTACGATATCAAAATAAGCGAAAACTTGTTCGGAACAACAATCTATACTAAAAAAACACAGCATGAGGACATTTGTATACATCATTCCCACCATTGAGAACGGTGCGATCTATGCATTTCAATTTAAACACTACTTAACTCATACATTTATGTACTAATTCATTTCCACATGTAGGAGTACCAGAGAAAATCCATCTATTCTGAACTTTCAACAATTCTCACACTGTAGAAAGGAAGATATTTCATCTAATAATGTTTTATTTCATAAACAGAGTCTATTTTTTTTTTGTTTTAATGTTATATTTCTCATGTTATATTGGAGAATTTATATAATTCAAAAATTATCTCATGATATGTGCATTTTGTTTTACATTATAGTGATCACTACTTATAGTTTTAAGGTTGACTAGTTGTATAAATATCCACTTATAGCTAGGTGCATATATAATTTAGAAAGGACAATAAAAGCTCACCCCATATATGCCCAAGCAAGTAGCCATCTTGACATAGTTGTGGCACCTAATAGTACATAAATTCATAAAAAAAATTATTTATTTTTAGTCAATAAATTTGATAGAATATTTCTAGAAGCAAAGTCAAATTTTCCAAGTGGTCATTGGCCCAAGAAGAATTCTAATTCTACCTCTCTTTTTATTTATGTAAATAATTGAGGTCTTAATTTCAAGACAATTTATATATAAATTTGGTAAAATTAATAAAAATTAATCAACATTATTGGGTTTGAAGATACCGTGGGCTTACTCAATCGGTCGTCATTATACATCGAAAAATTTTGGATCAAGAAATAAAATTTTATAAGAAAAAAGTTACGTTCTTATTTAGTTAGTTAATAACATATTGCAGTAAAAAACAATAAAAAGAAAATGTTATTTTGTGTATGGATATATTAATTGATATGATCATTGCTCATTGACAACATTAAAATGAATGCATCAAGATGTGCTTAAGTTGCTAGATCATCTTCAATATTTGAGGCAGCACAGGAACACAAATCTCTGAATATTTTGATACTTGTGTGTGAAAAGAATGACTCAGAAAGAATTGTCCTAAGATTTTCGTAAATTAAAGCATAAAAACAAAAACAAAGAGCTGATAAAAGAGGAAAATATATTCTAGATTAATTCTATTGCTATCATTACCTTCACAAGTACTCTTGTTTTTGAACGAAAATTGACTGCATTCTCTCTTTTTAATTCAATATATTGTATATTTGATATATGATAATTATCTTGAGAAAAAGGTGTTTTTTTTTGGTATATGTTATCTTGAAATTCAATGATGATTGTTTTTAATAATCAATTTTCAAGCCAATAAATCTTCATCCTTGGTTTGTGTATTTAATTTATTGTGACATATTTGGTGTTTCATCATCTAATTTATCATTACTAATAGTCATTTATATTCACTTCTTCGAGGTGGGTTAACCTAGCTAGTTGGGTCAAAAACAGGGTGCTATTTTTAACCTAGATCAACCAAGCTAAATAACAGTAGGAATGAGTTGGTTTTTTAATCTAGACAAAGGGGTTGGTTCTTTTCATTAAAAAAAAAATTGAGTGACTAATTTACAAGTACTATTCAATCAACCAGAAAAAAAACGCTTAAAGATGTAGTATTCTACACGTTCTTCAATCATTTGTAGATTTTATTATTCTTGCATTTTTTAAATTGATCAAATTATCATATTTTTTTAAATAATTAAATATGGGAAATGATTTTTTATCAACATGTGAATAGTGGTAAAATCAAGACGAAAGCATTATAATTATAATTGAGATATGTTCATGTAGGAAAACCAGTTCTGCCCATGACGTTAATGGGTGGAACGAGGTCCGTCAGTTATTGGGTTAATTGACGAGTCCAACCAACGAATAATTGGTTGTGGACTTTTAAGTTGGATAAAGCAAGCCCAATTAATTAAGAAACCCAACAATAGAGCCCAACATTCTAGAGAATTCTAGAATGTTCTTTTCCCTTCTTACTTGATATATATGCAAGAAAAGAAAAAGGAAAAAGGAAAGAAGGAAAAGGAAAAAAAGGAAAGAACAAGGAAAAAGAAAAAAAAGTGCTCTCTCATTTTATCTCCCTCCAAAACGTCTTTCTCATTCTCTTCCTCCAAAAAACTCACGTTTTTCATAAGGAGCAAGAAGGAAGAAGGCATCTCTTCTTCTTTAGTCACCATGGTCCTCAGTAGGTACTTATACTGCACAAATATTGGTTGTTTTCATCCATAGTTCAACTAGAGAGGCTTGTGGGATCTCGACTCTTGCTTGTTTCCGTTGTTTATACAACTTTTCTATATGCTTTCATTGGTATCAGAGCATTAAGACAATTTTCTGTGTGTTTTTGTTGAAAATATGCATGCCTTTGTGTCTGTACCATGCCTAGGAGTCATAGTGTAATTTTTTGCATTCAACTTCTTACTGTTTTGGTTCGAATTTTGTGTTGGATAGTGAAACCCGGAATTTAAAGTATAAATTTTGAGAAACCGAGTGTACCAGTAGACTCGGGAGGCTTAATTAAATACCCTATCCAAATTTCGTTGAAAAATACCATCGAAAAGGTCGTTAAATCGAGAGAAATTAGATTTGGTCTGGTTTGTGAGGTGGAAAATCCTGATTGGATAAGAACATATGTGGAAAATTCTGATTGGATAAACAAACCACATGGACCAATCAAATCAAGACACTTGGCATTGGTCAACAATTTAACTTTGACTGATAGACATGTGTTCACAACTTGAACAAATGGGAGGATGCCACGTGGCGTCGGTAGCCACATAAGTTACCACGTGACAAACACGTGGCAAAGGTGACTGGATAGCCACGTCATCCTCAAGGTCTACTCAGGAATCGACATGTGGCAAATGATGCCACTCTGGCAGACCCATCATTGACACATGGCAGGGATTACTGTTTAACAAGGTGCACACGTGGGCCAACCAGGCTCTAACATGTGGCTCTATTGCCACATCATCAACACGTGGTAGGGCTGAATGGCCACCCGATGAACACACAGACAAATCATGTGGTGACACATGTCATCGTTGCCACGTGACACTCTTGCGTAGATTGCCACGTAAGCCTTCATAGCCATGCCCACCAATTAGCGTCTGACGCCTGTCACAGTTCGACACGTGGCTTTCTCGGATGTTGAACCATACACACCCTATTTTGGCTGCGCGTGTTGGCGTGTGCAGTGTTTTCTAAAGTCCAAAATTTTCTAGATTTTGCACAAATACATTTTAAATTTTTCTGGATTTTTTGATAATTTTTGTGAATTTTTTTGAAATGTAGAACCAGTTTTTCTTGAATTAATTGGTATTATCAAATGTAAGTTAAGTATTTCTTGTTGGATTTTAAACCCGGGAAAATTTGTTATATTAATGTATATTATTTTGTATTTTATATATGTTGACTTTGCTACATCTATTGATTGTATGATCAATCAATATAGTACATTAGTTGTACTAACCCACCTTTCTGTGTCTGTTTCAAATAGTGAGATACCACGTACCTATGGTAGTCAGAGGCTCAGTTGCAAAGGCTAGGCTAAGACAAATGGAGGAAAACTTGAGGTCTATTAAGATGGATCCCAAGATACGTAGCGATGATATTGATGGGATTGTGTTGCATCTAGTTCATATGAACAATGCATGCTAGGAGTTTGCATGGTATGGAGGTTTTAGACGAGGTACCGACATTAATGGGATGATTCAGGTGGTGTTTAGCTTATTCACTGAATTTAATCTAAAGGCATGGTTTGCACTCTCCGTGGTCGAAGGACATTATAGAGCCACCCTTAGGGGTTTCTTATTTTAGTTGGCTAGGAGAGGCGTACTTAGGCATCTATAGCCTAACCACCCCATGGTCTTGCGTAGTGGCCATGATATCGATCGCCCATGGTTAGGTAGCCTAACATACAATCTTCCTGAGGAGTTGTGGGTGGAAGTTTGAGAGTCACTTCCAAAGACATTTGTCTATAAGTGATGAGTCTCTAAATTTACTGAGTTTTGGGACAAGTTGTTGGTTACTCGTCACTTTGTACATAAATAAGTTTTGTGGACATACACTAAGTATTTGGTTTTAGGATGGTTTGTGTATATTACTACTATGTTGAGATGATAAATGATGTTAGTTTTGTTTATTATTTTGAGATATTTATTGTATTAAATTGCTTGATTGTTATGCATGCAATTATTCATATGTTAAATGTTGTTAAATATTATTGCATTATTAATTGTGCATGGACTCACAAATGCAATAACCAACATAGTAATCCTAAGTAAGGATAACTTAGAGATTGAATCCTATAAGTTGGGAGAATTGATCATTTGCTATCCTTGAAATTAAATTTAGTGTTATTAATTATTAAGAAAAAGATGGTAATAGAACACATAGTGTACTATTCAATTTGAAACTTACATAATTGGCTGCACTTGTTTAATTTCTAAATGGATAGTTAAAGGCTGTGTATTGTTGTATCTTCTCATTTAGTACAAATTTGTGTTATAGATTTCTGAACAATATGTCTACTGCTTCAAAATCAATTGTTGTTGAGCTTAATAAAGACAACAAGTTGAATGGCGACAATTATGAAATTTGGGCTATGAAAGTCTAATATGAGCTTAGGGAGCAAGAGGCTTCTGATCCCTTGGAGTCGATTATGGTCGAACCTGAGGAGGGCAATACCACTCAATATAGGCTCAATCGAGAAGCTTATGTCACTTGAAAAAAACATGCCACTACTCGTATCATCATTTTGAGTGCAATGGATGATGATATAGCTAAGCAAATCAAAGGCTATGAGTAGGGTGCACAAAAATATGAATCGAATCGAAAAACCTACCCAACCGGAAACAAAACTGATGGAAAATGGATGATTATGGATGATGAAATATGAAAACCGAAATGTTTGGTTTGACTGCAGTTTTAGTCTTTAGAAACCGAACCTATGTTTATTACATAAAATGCCATCGTTTTTTATACCCCTATATATATACACGTTTAACCGACCCAGTAACCCTAAATCTATTCTCTTTCACTCTTTGTCCACCATAACCGCTGCACTTCACAATTCACTCTCTCCCTCGACTCTTCTCATCCAAATGAATAAGCTTCGCTCCTCTCTCTCGCTATTCACTTTCTTTCCTCCGCCCTCCTCTCTCTCGTCGTTCACTTCCTCTCAGCCGGAGAGCTCCTTCAGGTAATCTTCTTATATGCTCTCAGCTCTAATAGAATGGAATTAGGGTTAGGTTCGCTTGGGATGTCTGGTATTCAGTGCTTGCAATGTTTGGTTTAATTAGGTCATGCCATTGCCAGATAATATACATAAAGTCTTGAGCTTGGTGTTTTTTGCTCTAAGAATTGGCGTAAACAATTCTTTTCTTCATAAAACAAATTCTCAAATAATGAGATTATAGTTTTAGAAATTAATTTTTTTCTTTCTTACTCAACTGATGAGTTTTGGAGATTTGAGAGTACTTAATAAAGAAATCTTCCAAACGTAATCACTAATCACTTTCAGTCAATCAAAACTTGTTTCTTCAATCTTAACCCTCCCACCAATTTAGAACATTACTGAACAGACAATTACCTAAGAATTCTCTTGAGCTTAATTTTTTTTGTCTCTAGTAATTGGCCTAAATAATTCTGGTCTTCATAAAAAAGGCATAGTATTTTTTTATGTGGAATTGACATAATAATTGAGTGGTCAATCTTTTGAATTTTGTTCGATTCGCAAAAATCATCGTCATTGATTTTTTTTAATCGTAATTTTTTTAATCATAATCACTAATGTTGTTTACATAAATTTAATTGAGCAATACCAAAAAAAACTTTTAGTTGATCAACAAACTTTTGAATTCATATTTCTGTTTGTAATTGTCGAATTCTGCCAGATTTATATGTTGCAGCAGTTAAGAATTATTTCTGCAATAAAATTAATATAATTATATATATATATATTTTGAAGATTAAGATGTCTAAGCCTAATGAAGGAGAAGGATCAAGAGGTGAAAGGTTGCCCACATTATTTGTTGAAGTGCCACATGTTTCTTTAATGGAGTGGACTAATGTTGATTGTATTGTTGGATCATGAGTGATTAACAATAAGTTCCTTATATGTTTTGATGATGTACAAATGGTTTTGATGATAAACAAAATGTTTGACTTGAAGTGGAACACGTTGGAGAGTGTTGAACTACAAAACAAGCCACTGCATGTTAAACAACGTATGCAGTACACATACAACGTATGTTGCCAACGAACACAACGTACATAGTGAAATTTACAATGTACGTAGACATGGCACAGAAAAGAAACAGAGGCTACTGGATTGTTCCAGATCAAAAACAACGTACGTCATACATGCACAATGTACATAATGAAGGCATAACGTACGCAGTGACAATTCAACGTATGTTATATGGGAAGTTAACATGATCAACGTACGACACGAGTGGTACAACGTACATGAACTAGAATTCAGCATGATCAACGTACGTCTTATATATTGCAACGTACGTAGTGAGGATCACAGAAAGCTACAGAAGCATTAAATGCACTCCAACGGCTAGTTTCTTCAAAGCAACGGTCATATGGCATGAGAATGCTATAAATACATCAAGAGAAGGGCAGAAATGTGTTGAAAAATCTCAGAACTCATTATGCCAAATTTTCCATCAATTCCAAACAAGAAAAACAACCAATCAAGCTAGAGATCAAAGTTCAAGCATCAAACTCAAATATCAAACTCTAGCATAGAGTTTCATCTGTTGTAAACAGTTTGTAAATACTTTGAGAGTGTGAGAAATGTTTGTTGTAAGCCTATAGAAAACAACATTGTAGAGGTTTGTTATGAACCTAAGGAAAACAACATTATGTAGGCCTTGAAGGTTTTGAGCTGGAATCAACCTCGTTGTATTGGCTTTATTGGATTGAGCTTAAATTAATCACCATTATAGTGGAAATCCTAAATGGTGAGATTTAGGTAGTGGATATAGGCAAGGTTAGCCGAACCACTCTAAATTTTTGGTGTTGATTTATCTTTCTCATTTCGAGTCTCTTTTGCTATCCACTCCATAGACCGAAAATTCTCCAACACTTTATGACATGGTCATGTCTTGTATAGGTTGAAATCCACTCTTCCTCTTTTCACGCCGAAGTCACCCAAATTATACCTCTTCTTCTTATATCATCCCCTAATACACAAGAAAACATTAAATCAACATAAACATAGAATTTATAACAACTTAGACACATAAATTGATGCAAAATAGACAGTAAAAACATGCTAAAATACACAATAACAATATTTCTTGATACATTGAGTGAAATTAGACCCAACAGATCTGTAATCTCAGCAGGAATAGCTCCAGTCAAATAGTTGCTAGCATGATCGATAAGCTTTAACAGGCCAAGAGTTTTCTTTCCTATACTTTTGCTTAACTCCTTTCCATAAAACCGATGCATAATTGAGCCACTTTTCTCTAAAGCAGTGAAAACCAACAGATCCAAGGAGAAAAATAAGCTGATGTTGACAAGGTGGTATAATTCCATGAACGTCTTGAATCGACAACATCGCAGTGAAATTGTTGAAACAAGTTGGTATGGCTCCTGATATGTATTGAGCTGACATATTGTTGAATTGATTTTCCCGAGGAATCTATTTGACCTTAGATGAAGCGCAATCAAATTTGTGAGGCTTGACCGGTTAAACGATTTTCTCCAACGTCTAAAACTTTCAATCAGATTTGGAATTAGAAGACACGTCAAGGACAGTGAGATTTGAAAGCTTTGCAATGCGTATTGGAAAATTCCCATTGAAAGATTGTAACTAAGATTTAATGATCTTAACGACTTCAATTCAGAAATATCAGGAATTGACCCAGTGAGGTTATTATTAGACAAATTTATCTCCTCCAAGGAACTCTTGGCACAACTCATGTTCTGAAAGATGTCATCAATAGATTCAGACGAACTAGTATAACTCAAATCTAACATTGTCAAGCAACAAAGCTTCTCAAAAGATGGTATACCTCTTTCAATCAAAGTATGTGAGTGTTCCTCAGTTTTCAAGTTCCAGTGGGTTACACGGCCTCTCCCACGGCCGTGGACCA
>CAODLS012570417.1:0-15597 GCA_948243855.1 Flueggea neowawraea
TGAAGCTCCAATATTTCTGTCCTCAATAAAAATAGCTTCTAGATTGCCATATGTAAATTGAAAAAGAATTGTTGGAGCATAAAACAACATAAGAAGACCGATCTCTTGCTTTCAAAAAAAGAAAAAAAAAAAACAGAGAAAAAGCTATCATTTTGTTTTTCAGTAAGCAGGTATAAGAGCAACGCAATGCAGACATGAGGAAGCCATAGTTGAATTTATACTACCAAAATGGGAAATCAACATCAATAATAGCAATAAAGAGCAATGTGTGCAATATTAGTCAATGAATAGAGCTCAACAAAATAGAATGGACAGTAAAAATAGTAGCAGTAATAACGGCTTACAGTGAATGCAACAATAGCTGCGGAAAGGGCGAGGAAGCCATACTTGGCCATGCCTTCAGATAGGCTAACAAAAGTATTGGCAATCCCAAACATAATCCTCCAAAGCAAAGCACAAATCACAACTCCACCAGCTCCAATCAAAAAAAGATAGTTCCTTTTCACGAAGGCATCAATCTGCAAGCCAATAGCCTACGGTGCCTGGAGAAAGTAGAAGAAAAGGCCGTCGCAGGCTTCTCGAACAACCCTTTCGCGAAATTCGGATTCACCTTTTTTCCAAAGTCCTTGGAGAATGTCGCAAACTGCCTGGCAGCAAAAGGGAGGAAAGTGGGTGATGAGAAATTGGGTTTTGAAGGAGAGAGGAAATGGAAAGGAGTGGCATTTGAGGGTTTTGAATGAAACTTTGGGTTTGAAGGAGTGAACTTTGGTGCAGTGGAGTGAAATCGCGAGGCGAATGAAGAAGGCGGCTTGGAGTTAGCGAGATGATTGTAAAGGTAGTGAAGTCTGAAAAGACCTTGGACTGTTTTTGGGGAGGGTTTTGACATTTCTTTGGGTTTTGACCTTTTAGATTCACAGATCACACAAACTCGCAACACAAAAAAATAAAAGTTGGTCGTGTAAGATCGAAATGGAGGGTTAGGCTACGGGATCATCGACCCATGTATTCAATTTGTTGCTTCTGAGAGTAAAGTCTTCTCCTTTGTTTCATTCATTAATTTGTTCAAGTTTGGGGCTTTTCATTTTGATTTTGATTTTTTTGGGAGGAGCAAACAAGTTATGCTCTTGTTCAGAAAACGATGTCGTTTAATGGACGACCCCACTCCCCGAATCGAAACGATGCCGTGCGATCCTTGCAATCTTCCAAGAGTTGGAGGCCAGGAAGCCTCTGGCCTGCCACGTGTCCACCAGTTGTGTGAAAATTCTCTGATTTCTTCCTCACTTGTTTGCTTCTTCCGTCTTCTACGTTGGACTGGCTTCGAAACACGAAGAGGTAAGGACTGGAGTGTAGAGAGAGATGAAGATATTACACGTTCCTTGCTTGGAAGATAACTATGCCTACCTGTGAGTATTGACATGTAATCAGCTTGCTGCATTCATCTACCTCAGAACATTAAATTGATTAATTAAATGGGGAAGAGCTTTGGTTACAGAATAATCGAGGAGGGCAGTAAAGAAGCTGCGGTGGTGGATCCTGTGGAACCGGACAGGATTCTCGAAGCCGCCAATCAACATGGAGTCCATATCAAGCTCGTCCTTACCACTCATCATCACTGGTCATTCACTCTCTTCCTTTCTCAATTACATTCTCATCCCTCTTTAATTTTTCTTGCTTATCTATATTGTTTCCCATTGGCGCTGCAATAAAGTTGTTTTACTTTGGTTTTCTTTTTGAATTCGGATTTTTTTTATAAAAGAAACTATTGAGTATTCAATCCTCAAAATGGTAAATCGGGGTATTATTGTCTGTTGTATTAAATCTGAGAAGGGATCATGCTGGGGGGAATGAAAAGATGAAGGACCTGGTCCCTGGGATCAAAATCTGCGGCGGTTCCATTGATAACGTGAAGGGTTGCACTCATCAATTGGACAATGGTGATAAGTTGCAACTTGGGGACAATGTCAATATTTTGGCTCTTCATACACCTTGGTATGCGTTCTACGCTTGCTTCTTACTTTTATACACAGCTATAGCTAAGCTTGTTCGGTGCCTGCTGATTCTCTACAATTCTTATCCTTTCCTTCGATATGGTTACCTTCTTTTGTATTCTCGTTTCATACTTCAGCAGCATATGATAGATAACTCTAATGTAGCTGATTATCTCACTGCACATTAATATTGTTACTTCCAACCGTAAAATACCTTCTGTTTGCAAGCTACGATCATAATTAACGTACATCTTCCTTTCTTTGTAATGAATTTTCACTTTTTCATGTTTCTTTGCTTTATTTAAATAAATGTCATTAGCCACACTAAAGGCCACATAAGTTATTATGTCACTGGCAAGGAAGGAGAGGACCCAGCTGTTTTCACTGGTGACACACTGGTATGGACGATTTCTTATTTTGTTTATAAGTTCTATAAATTTTGTACATTAGCTTTGAGTTACTATACAATTTGATTTTATAATCAAAAAATTATTTAATTTCCTGATTTTACACAGGAAAATTTTTAAATATATGCGTCGTGCAGATTGCATGGAAGATTTTTTCTTTTAGAATCATGATAGTTATTTAAACAATTTGAAACTGTCTTGAGCCACTGCCTAGAATATCTAATTCTACGTGAAATTGCCAATTCTTCGTTTCCATTGGTATGGTTTTGAGCTATCATCCATTTTGATATGCAGTTTATTGCTGGTTGTGGTAAATTTTTTGAAGGCACTGCAGAACAGATGCATCAATCACTCTGTGTAACATTGGCTTCATTGCCTAAGCCCACTAAAGTCTACTGTGGTCATGAGGTATCGATTTTCTGCTCCATCTTCTCAATATATAAAATCTTGGAGACTGATGTCATTTATCCTGTTTCATTGGATGAAGAAGGTGGGATTCTTATACAATTCATATGGGCATTTGCTGCTGTTGATATCTTTTGGAAATAAGTTGGATTGTGAATGCACATATCTAATCTTTTTGTAATGGGAGAGTGGGAGTTTTCAATCTTTGATCATGGGGTGGTATGGCTGCCTCGAAGCCCCTGTTATCTGAAGTCTAGAATTTTATTCCCATGGCCTACGCCTTTTTGTACACTATGTTTATTATGGTTTTCATTTTTTCCGCTCAAGTACTGAACTATTCTTGTTGATAACCAAAATGGCGTCCAAATGCACAAGGAGTTTTGATATTCTTGACAATTCAAAAATTTACATGTAGAAATTGAATGGTAATGCCAAAAAGAATCCGTTTGCATTGATAACATAGTCATGCGTGAGTGCATACAACCCTGGTTACAATTCTTAAGCTTTTTTGGGTCCTGGCATATAGGATTTGTGCATTTCTGGGCGTTGAATTTCATATGATCTTCTCAATATGTTTATAGACTGACAGTGATGCTAGCACTTGTTTTAACCAACAGGAATGAGGTTTAAACTTTGTTGACATGATGTTTCTACAAGTTTGGAATGCGAGTGATCAAGTAACTGGTTGCATCAATTAACAGTGGAATAAATGTGTTGTTTGTTGTCAATCATTTAATAATCTTCTTTTCGGTTACAGGAATCTTTTCTGTGTACATTGCTGATCTTATTTCTCCAAGTTTACTAATTTGTTATACTTGGGCATTTATCTTCCTTTTTCTGATGCCAGTAACTTGTGGGTTTGTTTTTCTCCAGTATACAGTGAAGAATTTGGAGTTTGCTTAGACAGTTGAAGCAGAGAATGTGAAGATTCAGCAGCAGTTATCATGGGCTCAGCAACAGAGGCAAGCAGGTCTGCCTACCATTCCGTCAACCATAGAGCAAGAAATGGAAACGAATCCGTTTATGCGTGTGGATTTACCAGATATCCAGGTCTGCTTTCTTTTTTTTTTCCCCTTCAAAAGGTTTAAATCAATGAATTGCATAAAATTCTTGGATCAAATTGAAGACTATATGCCAATGGCAGTTGTATTTGGTCTGCTTTCTTTTATTGAAATTTCGTCCTTGCAATATACTAATTACTGCTGTTTGAATATTAAGACATTCTTATACACATGCAGGCAAAGGTGGGCTGCAAGACTCTTGTAGAAGCTCTTCGGAAGATACGACAGTTGAAGGACAACTGGAGAGGTTAAATCCAGACAGGTGGTTCGCTTTTGCTCAAATGGCGTGGCAACGGTGGGGGTGGGTTCCTCGGATGGAATTAATGTTATATATGCTGAGTTTCAAGTCATTTCAAGGTAACAAGTCGCCAGTTTCGTGCGTGTTTTCCAGGTGTACAGGAAAAAATTGAATATTCTTGAAAAATAAAAGGAGTGTTTTCAGTTGGTCCAGTCTAACCTTAATCGTTGGTATATATATGTGGTTGAGGTATCAGTCTCAGACAGACAATTGATCAATTACTCGCGCACTTAATGGTGAAAGTGTATTTCAGATTATTATAAGTTGAAAATGTTACTCCTTTTCAATGTATTGCTCTTTTTTTTTTTGAACCGGAATGAAACTTCAATTAACTGGAAATAGAATCAGAGTACAGCGCAGCCCAAATATGAAAATTAAATGGCCTCCCCAAACGCGATAATTCGGCAAGAAAGCTGCATTTCTTGCAAGGTTATGAGCAAGAGTATTTGAGGACCTCGGATTATACACAACAAAGACAGACTCAAAATAGAACAACAGGTTCTTGCAATCAGCAATAATGAGACCAAAATAAGAATCGTCAATAGCTGAACCGTTGATAGCTCTGACCGAAAGAAGAGAATCAGGCGCCACATGAACGTTCTAAACCCCCAGTTCCTTGATCCAACTCCGGACTTCCCTAATGCACACAGCCTCGGCATGAAGTGGATCCAGCAGAAAAGGCAAGCATCTGGTCAATACTGCAGCCACACTTTCTCTTGAATTTCTGACCACCCCACAGAGACTCGTCATCCGTGCCTCCTGAAAGCAAACAATGTCGGTATTGATCTTGAGCCTGTAATTCACGGGGGGACACCACTGTAAACCGCGGTCTAAATTCCTAGAAAACCCAAGACCCCGTGAAGAACAAATAAAACCAGTAGACTCCACACCACCGCAAGCTTCCTCCCATTCTGTTTTCTTCATAGCACAAATCTTCACAACAACCTCTGGACATTTAAAGCCATTAGACCACACAACATCATTTCTATGCCTCCAAATAGCCCAACAGAGCCAACAAAACCATGCAACATCCCCCGAATTCATAGACTTCACCACCCTACAAAACCAAGCAGCAAAGGTGGAACCATCTAACCCACCCACCCTCAAACTGGCCAACAACCAAATCAGTCTAGCAAAAGGACAATCTTTAAAACAATGAATAGAATTTTCAGCAGCCAATCCACAAACATCACAAATAGCATTAACATCTACATGTTTTTCAATTAACCGCACCTTTGTGGGAAGAACATCATTAAGCAACCACCACAACAAGATTCGGACATTCTCTGGGAGACTCAGCCGCCACAACTTCTTCCACCCATCTTGGACCCCTGCAGCCCTAGAAGAAAAGTTCTCCACCAATAACCTATAAGCAGACTTGACTGTATACCTCCCATTGGTCTCTGCCGACCAGACCTGCTTATCTTTAGGATTGCTACTGGTACTAAATGGAATTTTTAGAATTAATTCCGTATCTCTCCTAATAAAATAGGCCCTCACCTTCTCAACATTCCAGTGGCCTCCCTCTATAAGGTCACTACCGGACCATCCCGAATATATATTGGCAAATTTGAAGACACAAATGGACTGCTGTCATCATCCAGCCAAGCATCTCTCCCCATCACAATAGACTCTCCTCTCCCAACCCTCCACCTGCAACCTTTACAAATAAGATCCTGAGCCTCCATGATTCACCTCCATGTATAGGTCGGTCTCCTTCCCATCTTAGCATTAATAAAATCCGAATTTGGAAAATACTTAGCCTTAAGGACCAGCGAGGAAAGTGCACTCGGATCAGAAATCAGCCGCCAAGCAACCTTGTCAACAAACGCCAGGTTGAATTCCTTCAAGCTCCTAAACCCGAGCCCACCAAACTTCTTTGGAACACACACCTCGTGCCAACGCATCCATCTAACCCCCTTCTTACCTCTAGAGTCCCACCAAAACCCATTCAAAATTTTCTCCATGTCATTGCACAAGCTGCCAGGAAGGAGAAACAAACTCAGCATATAATTAGGGATAGCCAAACCCACACTTTTAATCAAGAGCTCTTTCCTGGCTTTTGAAAGGAACTTATTATTCCATCCAAAAACCACCCTCCACAGCCTCTCTTTAACATATGAAAACACCTCCATCTTACTCCTCCCTACCTCTGCTGGCAATCCAAGATATTTACTAAAGTGATCAACCACCCTTACTCCCAAAATTCCAGCCACTTCAATTTATTACTCTTTGAATGCCCAATAATGCATTATCCATATTGCCGTTGCATCATCAGCTGTCAGTCGGAGACTTTGAAAGAAAAGTCTTGACGGTATAATGATGAGAAATAAGACTAGGGATTGGATTGCGCAAATTGTGTTGAAAAGAGTGGTCTCCACAAATGCACTGTGTCTGTGATACAGAGAGGACTTTATAGGCATTTTGAATTGAGGAGAGAGCAGTAACGTTTTAGAAAACAATGTCTGTAATGCACTTACCTTCTACTTTTACCCTCTATCTGAATCATTCTCTACTTTTAGCAACCAATGCTGCTTTGCCTGTCTTTGTTAACCAGAAATCATGACACCGATGCATAAAATTTTGTGCCTGGGTATGAATATATAGAGAGATGCCAACCACCTGACTTAACTTTCTTTCCTTTTTTATTTTGGTTACAGTCATTATACTTAAATACATTGTTCTCTTGAAATTTTGCCATCGGCTTTACTATCCATTCAACTTTGAGTACAGGCACTATTATGCAATGGATTTTTATGTTCAATATGCTTCTGACTGGATGGATTAATTTATATATTTTTGCAACTACATATGCACATATTTGAATCTTTCAGACTTCGAAGGTAGAAATGTCCATATAAGTGACAAAATGGCACGGACACAGCATTAATGTATATGAAAGCATTGGCCAAAACATACAAGGCTTTGTGTCAATCATGAAAACATGGATATTAACAATTTCAGCAATTCGTAAAACTTTCCAAGAGACTAACTGGTATCCTTGCCTAATGTCGAACATTAATTTCAAGTTAAGAATGGATATTTTTATTTACCGTATATATATATATATATAATTATAACACTTATAAATGTTAGGATATAATAAAAAAAATTGGATACTTTTATTCTTCTTTTTAATTTTAAATTAGTATAATTATTAGATAATTAATTTAAAAAAAATATTTTTAAATGAATTTAAAATTATTTAGATAAGTATTTATTCAGATAAAAATTTATCTTTTAACAATATCTGATATTAAAAGTATTTATTTCTATTAGACATTATATTTAGGAAAATTAATTTTAGAGTCTCTAAAATTTATCTTAATTAGCAGGTCAGCCCTCATATTTTTTTAAAATTATAAACATATTTTTGAGATTTAAAAACTAATTACATTTAAATCATTATGTTAGCGGTCCGTTTACTGATGTGTTGCATGCTTCATTTCAAATGAGATTTTAAAGACAATATTGCCGCTGATTCTTTTTAATAGACATGAGACGTATGAACGATAATTTTCTTTGAATTTTCTGGGAAAATTGACACAAGAAACCCAGCAGAAACGTAGCAAAAATTTGGCTCTCAAGAACTCGGGATTCAAGCACAGAATCCATATGGTTATGAATTGATGAGTTTGAAGTATTTAATCTAAACTCCAAAGAACTACAAGCACTCTTATCAGAGTTCCAATTTTTTGTCCAATTTTAATCAAGCACAAACCAGAGTTCCATAGAAGGATTAATTCACAATTAACAACAAATTTTCAATATTTCATCAACAAAACAACACATTCATTAAACAAATTCAACAACTCTCCACTCACGTAATGTCAATTAACTGTAAAGATCAATTCACTTCAACTTCAAAAATACAGAGAAAAACATAAACAAACATTGTCATTGTGGAACTCTTAATTCTTTCTCCTTCTCTTCAAAAATGCGATCTCTAATTTTCAACTCACCAGCGACATTAAAACCTAACTGAAGTCCAGATCTACTCTCTCAAGATCGACATCCGACAACTACCATCATCGAAGCCACCATGCCCAGCCACCACTAAGCTCGAAGCCACAATGCCCATCCACTTTAGCATTTTTCATCTCCAAATCACTCTGCAATTTAGAAAAAAAAAGATTCTCCAAGAAAACCCAGATCCAAACCCAGAAACCCAGATCTTAAAAGCAGAGATCGATGCCTTGAAGAGTGAGGGATTGGACGACGTGACCAGAGGGAAACCTATACTCAAAACGGGCCTCGATCGAAACTTGTTGTGTGTGTGTGTGTGTGCGCACGCGCGATTGAGTGAGAGCGAGGAGTGGTGGTGGATGAGGGTGAGGAAGAGAGAGGCGATGGGAGAAGGTGAGGAAGAGAGAGGCAAGAGAGAGAACGAGAGATAGAGAGGAAAAATGTGTTGAATGGCTGTGGTTTTGGGATTTAAGAGATGGTATTTTTGTAAATTTGTACTTCAGTTAACTCCATCAGTCAAAAACCAGTGTGAAGAATGAACTTACTTGTGAAAAAAATACGAGGATATATCTACTAATTAGGGCAAAACTCAGGAACTTCAAAATTAATTTTCTTATTTTTTTAAATTGTTAAGATAAATATTTATCTTTATTCATGTTTAATAATATTTGATACTAAAAATATTTATTTTTATTAGCATAACTAACATTTTTATCAATAAATTTAAATTAAATAATTATGATTAGGATAAACTATTATCTGAATATTGTTATTGTATAATATATTTCTTTTATTATGGATGTCATAATACTAATATTTTATTTTACACTTAAAGATTGTACCTACATATAACGTTGTAATATCGTAATATGTAACGTATCAAAAAAACATATTCGACTTATCAAAAACATTAAGCATATTCGATTAAGTTTTTTATTACAGAATTTTATTTTTTTCCTTATTTTATACAATAAAAATTGATTACCAAAATTTAAAGATATATATTTATATTAAAAATAATAAAATTATAAATAAAAACACCTAGTATATTTTAAAACAACCACGAGATTTGATTTTACTGTATGTGTTGATGGACTAATTTCTGGACCAAGATTATTATTAGACATAAAATTAATTGTGATAATTACGTGGACTGTGCATTTTTGGGTCTCAGTTTTCAAAAATGGCCAATCATGTTTTACTTGTACAAAAATAAAAATTTTTATGTTTTCTTTTTTAAAATATCAAATCTTTGAATCTAAGTTTTAAAAATACATTAATTTGTATATAAATTTTAATCTTTCGTTTTATTTTCTAAATTTTCTCTCCCTTCAGTTTCTCTCTCTCTCTCTCATACCCCAAACCTTAGCTACCATTCGAAACCCTAGCTACCCCATGCCTCTCTCTCCTCCATCGCTCCTCACCGCACAACCTATCTCTCTTCTGCTGCTCCTCTCCATAAATCTGTCTCTCTCTCCTTTTCTCTTCGCGTTCTCTCGAGATTTTTGCCACACCACCTAATCAATGTGATCACCCATTCTACTCCTAGAAAACGCGTTGATGACATCAGCGTAAAGGTTGAGGTCGGCGTTGTGGTCTAGAACTCGGAGCGGAGAGTGGAGAGGACGTAGAGAGCGAGGGTCCATTGGTTCTGGCGAAGGAGCTTCCGAAGCATGGCAAGGAGGTCCAATTCGACTTTGATGAGATCCATCTTTGACAAGAGGGCTGCGATTGGAGAGGGGACCAGAGCCTTAACGAACGCTAGTGACGGTGGCAAAAGTGGCATTGGAAGGAGGTTTTGCTTGAGGTTTGAGTGTGCGAGATAGAGAGAAGATATTTGAGTGAAGGGAGGACGCCATGGGGGAGGCGGCGACAAGAAACTAGGGTTTTTTGAAACCCTAGTTGCAACTGTAGGTGGTGACAAAAATTGCGCTATCAATCCTTGAAATGTGCAGATTTATTAAAATTAGCCCCTTAACTTTTATATTTTCAATATTAGTCTATTGCCTTGCAATATTATTGATAAAATTATAAATTTGTGGTTATGTTGTGTTTAGCAGAAATAATTATTGTATGGTTTACAATGTACACCATTGTGAACCAAAAAAAATCACTATTATGAACTAAAAAAATATTATTTTTTTGACAATGATTTGCAATGGTGTACGTTGTGCAACTATTTGTGAAGCAAAAAATATTGCATTTAAAAATTTATTAATTTATTAAGTGTATATACTATTGTGAAATTTATTTAGACTTTTAAATAAAAATTGAAATGTGTCAACTATTGTGAACCGTTTAAAATGGTTCATAATGGTTCACAATAATATACAATATAATAAACACCATTTTGTGAACCATTATGAATGTCAAAATTAACACTGAAAAAAATTGATGGTAAAATTCATTTAAAATTTTTAAAAAAATAAAAAAAAAATTATTTAAACTTTTTAAAAATATGAATTATGTGAACCATTATGAACTGCTATGAACATTTTAAAATATGAATTGTGTAAATAAAAATAAACTATTGTAAATAAAAAAATTGCTAAATTTGTTGAAATTTTTTAATGAAATAATTAAAATAATCATTTAGACTTTTTCTGAAAATATGAGTTGTGTACCTTATTATAAACCTAAAATACAATCTAGATTCAAAATATTTTTTATTTAGATAAAAATTCAATTTCTCATGAAAAAGTCATATTCTCACGAAAAAAGTCAATTTCTGACAAAAAATAAGCAATTTCTCGCGTGCTTTAAAAAATGCCATTTTAGAGATTGGGTTCTTAAAAAATTACATTTTAAAGATTAGATTCTTCCTTTTTTTAAAAAAAAAAAACAAGTTTTCTGTAGTACTGATTTTAAAAAGTGGTATTTGACTCTAGCATAGTTGTATAATTCTCCCAAATTAATTGGCCTTCTTATGAACACAAGTATATCTGATGGTCAAAGTTATGTTACAGCCTGCTGCTATTCCACATGTTGAGTCAAAATATTGTTTGTGTGATATTGCAGTAAAGAAAGAATTATATAAACCAGTGTAGGCAGTGTGGTGTGTTAGATATTTTAAGATCCGCAGTCAGTTTCCACTCCCAGACTGACTCTCACGACGACAATGACCCATTACTATTGTTATCATTGCCCTTTTGAACAGCTAAGCTACTACACCCCACTTTTTTTTTTTGTTTTGAAATCCACCCCACTTCTTTTTCATCTTCTTTCTTTGTGAAAAAACACTGGCTACCTACAACTTATGCACCTTCTCCCAACGAATTTCACTGCCTTTTCTTTCTTCACCCTTCATAAACCCAACTGAGCTGCACTTAGAGTGTGATATATAGTGTGAGTATTAATTTTTGGAGTAACTAGGTTTTATTTACCTTAGTATCGTAAGCTAGGTGCTTAATTAGGGTTTCAGGGTACGGAAGATGTATATTCTTTCGTATGTTGACTGATCAGACTTTATCCTATACCACTTATAGATATTCTGTTCAGATTCTTTTGATGTGATTAGCTGATGAAGAAATGATTTTTGTGTTTGCAAGGTAATTTCCCTTCTTGCCTGTCGGTAGCCTTTAAGTAATCATATATAATATTTATTTATTTTGATGCCATATTTATGTTTAAGTTTCACTATTTAACATACATGGATATTTTTCCTCTTCAAACTTTAAACTTTGATCCGAACCAGTTTAAAAAAAAAAAAACTTTTGATCTGAACCCTCAAAATACATATTTATACATATGCCTTTGACTAGTACAAAAAGCTGTTACTATTTAACATTTCTTTCATTTTCTTTTTCCCATATGTAATTAATATATGGAGTCTGTAGATTATTCTTCAATATCCAGATGCTGCACTCCAAGTTGAGAGTTGTCAAGTTTGATGATCTTATTTTTTCATTCAAGTCCAGGAAACAGGAATACAATTTCATTTTTTTTGCTGTATAAATTATACTGTCAATAAAAGTTGAGATTAGAGATATTACTCAATCACCAATCTTGTGAATAAGACGCTTTGATGGGATGTTGACAAACTGTTGATAAAATTGAGATTAGCTCATTGTAGAAGATGGGTAAGGATTGTAGAAGATGGGCAAGGATCAGTAAAGAAGTAAAGAGAGAGAAAAAGGTTGAATGAAGAAATGGAGAAGAGAGAGAGCTTCCTTAAGCCCACTCATAGAAGGGATAAAAAGGGATTGAACTAGCTGCCGACTCATTCATTCAACCACTCGTAGAGAAGAAGAGAATCATTTGTTTTGCCAGCCCTACTGTGATTGTGTGAATGATGCGGGAGATATTTTTCCATCCCTCCTTTTTTCTGTGCTTGGACTGAAGGGAGCTCCTTCTTTCCTTTCCTTCATTTCTATCTTTCCAAAAACTCTTTCTGTCAAACACAAATTAATTGTTCATGTACTTCATCATAGATATTGGTTTATCATATTACTTATGTACTTTGTTTTGTTCTTTTCTGTATTCTTTACTTGTTGGCTGGACTCAAATTATAGGCTTAATTCCAGCTTTCTCATCCCTAACTAGAGTGCTTGATCGTCAAAAAAAATCCCTAACTAAACTGAATCTCCCGTATATAAATGGTTACTTATTATGCGAACATGGTGGATTGGTCATGTGTTCTTGTTTATTTTAGTTGCTTTAATTTACTATCTGCAGCTTGTTTATCAGAAAAAGAAGTGCGTATATATGAGTGTCTGCTATTTGATGCTGAAATATATCTTGGACGGCAGTTTGCTTATCAGAGAAAAAAAAAGGTGCATATGTGGTGAAATATCTTGTACCACTTTTTTCTAGGTATTCTAAAGATGATTTTTTTAATAAATTAAATAATTCTAATAATAATTAAGTAATAATCATGATTATTTAATTTATTATAAAATTAAGTAACTTAAATTAAGTAACCGATCAAAATTAAGTAATCGATGAAAATTAAGTAATTGACGGCTAAATTAAATAACGACATCCAAAATTAAATAATTTTTAGAGTTACAATTAAATAATCACCCCTTAAAATTAAGTAATTAAAACTGAAATTAAGTTATTCTAGTTCTCAATAAGAATTTTTTTAGGAGTTCTCATTAGAGTAGTACTAATTTTTTTTTCAAGTAGTGAAAACTGAAAAATAACTAATTATTTGATACTGTTTGCATAATAGCATGTATAAGTGTTTCCCTTTGTTCCAAAAAAAAATAAGTATTAAGTGTCTCCCTCTTTCATTTTGCTGTTGCTAATTAATTACACAGTCGATAAATTTTATTTCTCATCTGAAACTTTATTATTAAACTATATAATGAAACTATATAATGGAATTTTAGCAGCTTCAATTATATATCATTTGTGTTATGATATTATATATTGTCCAGATATTTGTTTACTAAACCTTTTCTTTTCTAGTATGGCTTTGCGGTTTCAAGTGGGGCGGTGAACGTCTGCCATTGGAAGGTGTGATGCATATTTTGCCAAATTTGGATGAGCCCAACTCCTAAGCATTGTTCCTGTTTTTGGAAATTTTAATTCAAATAGTTTGTTCTACTCTATTGGGTTCTCGTGCATTGCATGGTTTTTCTCAACAAAGTGTTTTGGCTTAATACATAATTTACCCCAAAATTTATATATTTTTTTTGTTATCTTAAATTTTTAAGTATTCAATTTATCTCTTAAATTTATCAAAATTCTTTCAATTAAAGATTTTTTTAATGTATTTGAATCTCAAAATCTTTCAGTTTACTTTTAATTTATCGCTATTAAATATAGAAGGTTAAACAAATAAAAAAACTCCTTAATAAACTCGTGATAAATTAAAAAATAATAATAATTATCTAATTTAATCAAATTTAAAAAATAATTTAAATAAAATTAAAAAATAATTATAATAATTTAAATAAATTTAAAAAATAAATTGGATAATTAAAAAATTTAAAATGATAATAAAACAAAACATGTAAGTTTGAGGTTTAGTTGCCAAGTCTTTTCCTTTGTATCTATAGATGTTTTAGTGCTCACATCACATGTGGTCCCTACCTTGAAGTTGGTACGAGTTACAATGTTGTTATAATAATATTGTAGTACATATAATTGGCTCTTAAGTGCTCCTTAATCGCATTCATTATTGGATTTGAGCTTTAGAATATCTATATTTTATTCGAAATGATACAATGAAGGCAACAAACGTATCTGACTCTGTACAACGCAATCTGTCAGAAACTATTGGCTTGGCTTAATACATCTCAGCCTCCTCAACTTGGCACAAATGCTTTGACGCACCCAACTTTGTGAATGCTGTTCCAACCCCCTGAACATGGTTTCTCCGAGAACTTTAAGAACTATTGCGTTCACGTAGCCAAGTTCGTGTGCTACAATTGCCCCAAGCCCGTGATAGTGTTAAAATTCACTAATTACAAGTGGTAAATTACTTATTAAAAAAATAAAAATAAAATACAAGTGATAAATTAGCCCCCTAAACTTGTATTTTTTTTATTTGTAAAATAAGGACAACAAAGTTAGTTTGAACCAAATTAATTTGGTCGATTAACCAACCTGTTTGGTTTGGTGGTGTTTCCCAAGATAAAGAAACCATCAGTTTACAATTTTAATAATTTTAAAACCAAAATCGAATCGAATTAGCCACATGAATCGAGCCAACCATCAATTTATGACTTTATAGTTTTAATACATTTTTTTATTTTCTCTAATTACACTAAATCAAACCAATTACTACCCATAATCCAATCTCTCAATTCTCAAACACACTAAAAGTAGGTTTAACCCTCTCTCATTCTCTTTTTTTTTGTCCCCAAATACGTTGTTTCTCCTTCCTCTACATAACCTAACATAACCATTAACCCAAACAATCAGACTAGATTTCTCTCAATTCTCAAACACCGTCTCTCATTTTCATCTTTGCCTCTCAAACCCTAAATCCTTAAACTTAAGTTTGTCAATCTCAATTTTATTTTATTAGTTTAATCAGTTTTATTTTTTCTCATCAAACTTGCAATCATTTTCCCATCTATTTGTCAATTTCATCCCGTCCTTATGTTGATCTTAATAGGCACAAAAATGGTTGCAATTCTGAAATTAAAAAATGGTTGCGATTTGAGTTTTCTTAAAGTTTTTCTACAACTGAAGCAACACATTTGAGTTATTTTCTTACAATCAAAGCAAAATATTTGCATTCTTATGTTAGCTGTTTTTCACCTTTATCAATGAGTTTTTCTCCAAATGAAAAAAAAAAACAAATCACAGAAGAAGAGGAAAGGGGTGAAGATTTGCATTTTTTTGTTGAAATAGCAATGTTTTATACACGTAGCACAACGTTGGAATTTTTTTTTCAGGTTGATGCTAATGCTTCACATCTAGTTATGATAGTGCGAAAAAGTCCTTAAGACACATAAAACCAAGTTCCCGCGGGGCGGGGGGGGGGGGGGGGGGGTTTGAAAAAACAATAACAAAGT
>CAODLS012570458.1:0-15509 GCA_948243855.1 Flueggea neowawraea
TCTTTGGTTATTCCATAAAAAAGCAAAGGAAATCACACAAAACAGACTAATCGAAAAAAATTAATTACCTTAAAAACAAAAGGAAGAAGACAATTTTTATATGTTAATCAAATCCATCCAAATTGGAAGCCATAAGAGTCCCAAGATTTCATGGGTTGTTTTCTAATTTTCTTTTAAATTAATTAATAAAATTGCTCTTTTCTCCAGTGGACAGGAAAGCATAAAGAGGAACTCGGGATCACAGAAGGCCAAGAAAACAATGTGGAAATATGATGATATGGAAAAAATAAAAAAATTAAAAAGAAATAAAAAATAAAATGGGACACATTCATTTGAAAAGTGGTCTAAAATAGGTAGACTGTGTCTACTGTGCTTTGCTAATGCTTTAATATACAAACCCAATAAAGAATCAGAGTTTGTGTAAGCCGAAGGTTCTGACAAATCTTTTTTCTTTTAAAATATATAATTACACCAATTAAGAAAAAAAGAAATATGGACCATTTTTTTTTTTCTTTATTTTCCTCCTAAAGAAAATAATATAAAGCGAAATGATGGACCAATCAAAGCATATAGAAAATCAATTTTGGAAGTGCGTGTGTGAAAATGAAGGACATGAAAGCGCTGGTTGAATAAACAAGCAGACAAGAGAATAACAAGAAGAGTATGCAGTGCCACATCTGTTTCTTTTTTAAATTCTTTTATAAAAAAAATTGTTGGGTCATAATTCGCTCGAATTAGAGTCGACTCAAACGTTAAGAAATTGACAGTTCGATTTTGGGATAGAGCGAATAAGATGGCTTATAAAAAAAAAGGAAAAATCAAAGAGACAATTAACAGTTGAAAATGACTTACCCAAAGCAAGACGACCCCAAAAGCCCCCAACTGTTTTCGTTCTTGTGTCTGTCTTAGCTGTCTGCTTTCTTTAACTCGTCATAAATATTTTGATCAGTGTTCTGTTTCCAGATATGCTTTATTTGCTTTGCCTCTGCAACGTCTCTGCTGGTTAATTTGACTGCACCAAATAATTAATCCGAATTATTAAAGCAACATTTATGTTAATCTGTCAATTTTTACCCGTTATTAGAAACACAGAGCGCACTCTGTTTTAAACCAAAATTGAACAAAAACGGATTCCAAGCCAAAAACTTGGTGAGAAGAGAGCAAGAAAGAAAACTTTATGCTTTACTAAAACATTGAGGACACTCTGTTTCAAACCAATATTGATCAAAATGGATTCAAGGCCAAAAACTTGGTTTCAAAAAGCACCAAAGAAAATTCTATGCTTTATTTTCAACATTGAAAACTCTCTGTTCAAAATCAAAATTGATGAAGAATGGATTCCAAAACAAGAACTTTGTGCAAAGGAAGCAAGAAAGGAAAGGAAATTCATACGTTAAAGTGATGCTCTGTTTGGTTGCAGAGGAACATAAAAAAGATAAGGCAATTACAAAGTAGGGAAACGAAAACACAATCTTGTCCTTAACATCTCATAAAAACCAAATCACCGAAAAAAGAAGAAAAAATCTCTGGGTTTTTGTTGGGCAGAAAGTGAGGCAATTGCTATTTGCCTTGTCTGTCTCAGAGAGAAGATGGCCTTGCAGACGAGGTGAGAATCAAATTACTTGAATAAATAGCCGAAGCTTCTTTCAACAGACTCGCAGGAGGGCACTTCGAATGAATTGAATGTGTGTTTCTGATGTAAATGGTGCTTTGCTTTAGTGTTATGGTGGCCTGTATTAAAGGGTGGCTTCCTGGCTCGGAAACAAGTCTGGCTGAAGTTTTCGTTTTCTTATGTTTTTGACGCATAAGCTAATGGAAAGGGTTTTAGGTGTAATATATTTATATGATACTAATAGCCTTTGACAGAGTGAGATCTTGGGTTCAAAACCCACTTGTTGCAAGTTTGTTAGTATTATATGTTTACTTTTCATAATCCAAATTACATCCTTGAGTTTTCATAAATTTATTTTCTTATCCTTGGTTAATAGTTCTTTCGGTTAATTTTAATGAGATATGTCAGATAGAATAATATGAAAATTTAATAAGACAAGTCAACTAGAATAATGTGGCTTGTAGGACCAAAAAAATAGTTTTAAAAATAATATTATGAATTCAGTGCTTTAGAAGGTGGTGAATAAAGCACTTGATGAATTTTAAATTTTTTTCCTCAATTACATAAAGAGTCTAAGAATAGTAAAGATCAACATACAAGAATTACAGTGGTTCGGCCAATTGTGTCCATATCCACTTCCTAAGTGTCTTACTTTCTGATGCAACTGAAACTCATACATGCGTTTAATCATATTGTCAATCACATCTTGATTGGCCCCTGTTCGTTGGAGCGCCATAATGCACAACCACTGGGTTATAGGCCCCTAAGCTCCGGGGATGGTATACAACTGCAGTATTCGCTGCATAGGTGACATTCTGTATCCCAACAGGTGGGTAACTCATCCCTGAGGAGCCACTAGGAAAATCCGTTGAAACCAGCATATGGTACTCTTGGAGTGTTAACCTAGGGATGCCCAGACGAAGTTGTGTTTGTGTACATTGGTAGAACATTCGTTGTGCTGATGTCGTGAGTGCTCGGAGGTACGTAGGTTATCTACGGGAGACCCGAATTCACCATGGTATTTAGAGGTACGAAGGCAGTAGTAGACATGAGGGATGTGTCCATAGGGAACCTCATCAAAGCAGCTAGTTTTGGTCCTCGACCAAGAACTCGAATGGTGTAGGTCGAGGTTGATGGCTCGAACGCTTGGTTTGTGGTAATAGATGGATACCCTAAGGATGGTGGTTTAGGAGCTTACCCGGATGGAGATCTCGAAAGAATTGCTCTGGACATGGTAACGGGTGTTGTTTCTTCAACAGGTCGTTTGCCCTTCTTCGCTCAAGCTTCAATCACCAACTCCACTTCCTTGGCTATTTGATTTTTAAGGAGAGCATGAGAATCCTGGAAAATGTGTCCAAGGTCATTGATTATTCGGTCCCTTTGGCGTTGTACCAAGACAACCAATCATTGGTGCGTTTAGTAAATTCTTCAACGTGTCACTGAGATAACTCAACTACAAAACTGGTTTGTTCATCCTAAACATTATGTATCTCCTTTACCAATTCGTTTGATACTTGACTGAGCTGACCTTGTAGTCTCCCGACTTGGTCATCCACATGAAGTTGAGCTTCATGTGTTTAGTTGTTCAAGGCTTGCTCGAGTTCATGCTTTCACTTGTATTGATATGCCTCATAGACGCGTAGAGACTCAGCTATTTCAACATTTATGGCATCCAATTATGCTCACAGAGCCTCCTTTTAGGCTTCCGCTCGTTTCTCGAGTTTGTCTATTTTTTTCCTAAAAGCGGGCTTGAAAGTCATTCTCGGACTCTAGGAACCCTAACTCTCGTAGGGATGCTATATCCCTATCTGGTGAAGTTACTTCCTGCCATTGGTTCCCTTTGGACTGAAGCTGAAGATTTGCATTTCGAGTTACTCGTTTCATCATTGTTCTCGAATAAGCTCCCACTGTGGTTGCCAAAAAAAAATGTTGGGAGGATTTTGTCTAAGAGGGATGTGATGCTCAAGTACGATAATTTAGAACAAGTTAAGAAGGTGTATGCGTAAAAATAAAAAGGGGTTTGGTGATGTCTCACAGCGTAGGACTTTAAGCTCGAGATACGAGTGAGGAAAATAATTCGAGAAGTAAACAAAGAGTGAATACTCAAAGACTTCTACTTGCATTAATTACAGAGAAAAATACATACAACTAACCAAAAGTTAGCATTCAAAGAATCGTGGTTTACACCACTCAACTTTGTCAACAATTGAGTGTAAAACAAATGAAGTAAATAAACCAAAGCAAGTAAAGGAAAGCAAGTAAATGACAATAAGTAAAGTAGAGTCCTAAATGTTGAACCAATAGTGGTTAACATTCAAGTCTCTTTATGTTTTGATGATGTACAAAATTGGACTTGATATTTGAGCACTCAAGCATAGTCGTTCAAGCCTGACTTGAGTAACAGTACTTCATAACTCGAGTAATCAAGCTTCCCAGAAGAACCAAAATGTCCAAAAAAATTCATATCATCAGACATGGAAATTCAACTCTAGTACCACAACAGTTTAACTCGAGTTGTCTAAAGGTCACATAACTCGAGAAACACAATCTCCAACTCGAGTAAGAAGACATCCAGATACTCCGGTTCTAGTGCTCTAACTCGAGTAACAACAAGCCTAACTCGAGTTGACCAAACACCATACAAATCGAGTAAACCGAAGACATAACTCATGTAAGACATCCAAAAGCATCAGAAATGAAAATTCAACTCAAGTATCATCTTTCATCACTTGAGCAATTCAATAAAATAGGAAGCTTGACTATGAAGACCTAACTCCAGTAACAAGTTGGCTTACTTGAGTAATTACTTGGAGATAAAATAATTATACCTAGGATTGACATATTCAGAGTTTAAATGTCAAGGGTTGGTGGTCCCAACGGTTCTATTCATGGCTAACTCGAGTAACACTCAAGGCTTACTCGAGTAAGACGTTTCAAGAGTTGTGCTCTTCAAATGGCTAATTCGAGTATCACAAATGGCTAACTCGAGTGAGAAGCTATATCAGAGCATTAAATGCAGGACTGCTCTATCTTACAATGGATATATTAATTCTTCCAACGTCCATATTGACTTGAAAAGGTATAAATACATCCAAGACACTTTAGAAAGCTAGCTGCAACAACTTGTTATCATCTTGCAACAACATCAAGCTTTCTCTTGCACACATTTGTTCATTATTCATACACCTCTCAAGATTGTTTTGACTTGTAAATTTATTATTGCTTGAGAATGTCAATTTCTGAATTCGTTCTTCTTTGTTAAGAAAATTATTGTATTTGAGAGAGAAATAGTTTTCTTGTTTGCCTATAAAACAATGGTTGTATTGTGAGTGGTTTAATCTTACACCTTTGAAGCAAGAGTTTGTAGAAGTTGCATTTACCCATTGAAGAAGGAAGATAGAGTGGAATTCTCAAGGGGAAGCTTGAGGAGTAGACATAGGCTAAGAGAGTCGAACCACTATAAATATTGGCTTTGATTTCTTTATCCATTCTCTCTTTACATTTATTGTTTTGTGTGAATTGGATTAGTATTTTTGCTTTGTGTTTAACTTATCTTGAATATTTTGATTATTGCAAAAACATTTTCAAATCAGTTTTAAAAGTTAAAAATTCAATTCACCCTCATTTTAGATTAACATTTTAGACCTACACTAAAGGCTTACCTGTTCAACAAGGGATGGTCCAAACTTCACCATGCTTACCATCAAACAAATGAACTACTGAAAATGAAAGATTATTAATTGAAAGCAAAGAACTAGAAACTAAGTAAACTGTGAGAAATAAAATTGCAAGAATTTTTGGTCTTTAATGTGTCCCATGTACAATTCCTCTTCCACATATTTATACTGGAGAATTTGGCAATTATTTCCTAAGTCCTCGCCCCAGGTTCTGAGTTTGTGGGATTATCGTGTCATTCCATTTTCTTCTTGTAACTTCCCACATCATGGGTAAATCCAACTTCCCACGATGACCGCATTCCTTGGATAGCACGTATTCCACGTTTACGGTCATCTCTAAGCCTGCTTTCCTTTGGTCTGGATCGACCACTACTACTTTTTCAAGAATACTACCTCGGTCTCAGATTGGCTTGCTCAAGCACTAAATTCCCATGTCAACCCAAGGTTTTACTGTTCGAGGCAGAATAAGCTCTCACTCATCAGCTTTCATCGAAAAAGTTTCAACTTTTTTCTCGAACGCATACTCCTAATAAGTGTGCGAGTACTTACACCTGTCCCTTCATCATCCACTTGCCCTAATCTTGCATTTATTATTTGCAGTGACGGCGTTAACCCGATCATGACACATGTCTAGCTCATTAAATGTGCCTAACAATGGCATTTTTAAGATTTGAAATTGCTATAATATCAGGCTGATTCTATTCTCGAAAATACTAAAACCACCAAACTATTTGCTAAAACACCATTGTCTTTTTCATTCTATCTTCTCTCTCTTCCTTTTCAAAATCTCATCTCCTCTCTCTTTCCCTGCCCTTTTCTATCTCTCTTCAGATCCAGATCTTGTAGCCAATCACTCTTGAAAATCCTAAAAATGCTCCTTTGCACTCTAATAGCGGCGATTGCCCTAGTGTGAAATAACGGCGATAATGGCAACGTGAATGGCACACTGAAGATGAACGACAATAGATCTCGACTTCTCCTTGGACAAACAAACAACTAAGAGTTTCTTCTACAACAGAAAGGTGTGTTGTTGGTCGACGGACAATGCATCTGTTTTTGGTATGAGTGACAATAATGAGGCGTTCAACTAGCTGTTATGGACCTTGATCTACGAAGTTGATTACAATTGTAGGGATCTCAGTAATTGTAGTCACAAGCGTCACGATAGCGATGTCACGAATCTCGAATTTGCAATAGTCATATCTGAGTTCTAGAAGTGGCAGAATAAACTCATAAAAAGTTGTTAGTGAAATTGACTTTTATTATATGTTGTTGTAATTGTTATGTACTCGTGCGTACATATTGTATGCAGTTCAAAAATATTAGATTATTTCTCATCGTTTTTTTTTTTAATTGCATTTTTGGTGGTTTATGAGTAGTATGGATAGGCCTTACACTTGTTAGATGTCATTTAATATTCAATGTATCCTAATACTGGCGAGAAGCATGTTAGTTTCTCTTTATAAAAAAGGATTTTCTAACCTTACAAAAAAAAAATTGTTTTCTAAAAAATAATATGCATATTGGATTTCTTAGGGCGAATAAATTGGTAGGACACAACACATTTAATTGTTTTATTTATACTTATTGATATGAAAAGACACATATAACTTATTTAACGACATTATGCCCTCACTGAGTCAATTTAATGACACAAATAACCAAATTAACACAAAATTATTTTATCAAAATCTTTAACACATACTAAAAGATTTCAAACGACGACTAAATTATTAAAGCTAGTCTAAACTAAGTTTATATTTTATGAACTTGAACCAGCAAACTTATCCTTATGGGATCTCTTTTAACCACAAGTGTATTCATTTCATTTCAGTGGTCTTATAAGCTTATAATCTAGTTGAGTGAAGGAAGTTATTTAAGCAATAAATTATTTCTTTTGAGTGAAGGAAGTTATTTAAGCAATAAATTATTCCTTTCATCTCTGGCAAGAATTTATAATTTACTACCACGTCGTTAGATATGGAGAGCTAAGCTTTTAGTCGGAGGTTCCCACAAGATCTTCTTAGCCAAGAAAAACATAGTCAAGGTCCAAAGCAATTGCCCATTCCAACCGCTCATGCCCCTCATGTTTACTCATTTCGAACCAACTTTAAAAAATCCTAGCCATCTAAAGGCTAACCCTTTGTTCTTTCACCTGTATCTTTACACGGTATCTGTTTGTTCAAACGATATATAGTCAATACAAATTGACAACGTTAATCAAAGGAAATTGTTGGTATTTTCAATTGAAAACTTTGTTATAATTGATGATTTGTTGTTTCAAACTTCGACTTTATTTGGATTTAACTAGAGAGACCCATAAAAAGGACATCAAATTATATACTTTTATTATACGTGGCTTGAATATGATATAACATTCTTATGTTGCTTACCATTCAACTTAAATAACGTAATTTATCTCCTTGTGATAAACCATTGAATCTATATGTTAGTATCTGTAGTGCTCTAGATGTATTAACAGCAAAATTTCTCGAATTTTAGCTTGTGCGTAAAGAAAAATATAAATTAGAATCGTGGGAAATCCAAACCTTGCATGTTTAGTCAAGTTATTCTATAGTTAAAAATAATTAAAACAAGAGATAACGTCAGATAAAAAGTTCATTAGGAGTTATAAAGACACTATTGTGGGTTGCTGTTTTGATTCTATTCTTTCTAAAAGAAGAATTATTAACAAAAGGAAAAAGATGATTGCAAATACTTCACATGGAGGGTTTCTTGTTACATATTGGCATATAATGTTTGAATTAATAATATAATATTTAATAAGCCTCCCTCCCATGACAAATGAAATTGTGAAACCACCTGAAAATATTTTCCTCAAAGTATAAAAAATTGTATGAAAGAAGGTAAGGTTGAGAGGTTAGACTTTGTTTTAACGTTAGGAATGTTCGGATTTTAAGTAATGACATTATGATGTACTTTGAAAAGTGATTATAAAGCCCATTCAGCGATCCACTCCTAAAGCAAAATCTGTATCTCAATCCTTAACTCTTTCTCCATTTCCAATGTTTATTTAACTTTGGTTGCTTGTTTTTGATTTCTTGTTTCAAATAATAAAAACATCAATCACCTCTCATATTTTGTTAAAAGAAGAGATCACATCTGGACTTTTTTAAAATAATCTTGGATCTTTTGAATAATCCGTACTTCTTCATTGAATTAAAATTCATCATAGATTACTGTTGCTAAAAATAAAAGCAAGAAAGAAATTATCGGGTCTAAGACTAAAGCAGAAATCACCGAACCGTCGTCACTCGGAGCTCGAATCATCAAACCACTGTCAGCCTTGGACTACCGGGCCGCTTGACCCCAACTATCATGTCACTCTTAAATCCTATAATTCCAAACAACAAAACACCCTAATTCCCAAATCATAAAACGATCATCCTCTTTAGACCACTAAGTCATTCCTAACTTTGGGCCATAAAGTTGGCCACCATCAATGGTGGAATATTGAATCCCACAACTCTTTACCTCCAAGTCACCCTAGTCTTTGATTAACAAACAAAAGTCGATATCAAAGGATTGAGTAGAGCTGATAATTTTTGACACGTTTATGACACGATAACACGATTACGGTGTACACGATTATAACACGAAATCAATTTTTTTAATGTTTATGTCATGTATAATGAATGTATAATGATGTGTGATAATAAAATTGTATAACACGATTACGACACGACTAACACGAATTGTTACCCCTAGGACTGAGCCATTACTAGCACATACCACTTAACCACCCCTGGCGTCAGACTATCGAGTTGCCTTTGACCTTAGACCACTAAACCATTGTAAACTTCAAGGCATACGAAGCCCACCCTATCCACTCAGGTCATTAATTCGCTCTTGATTTCATACCGTGAAGCTGACCTTTCTTGTCACGGCCCGTTTTGTGACCATGACTTGGGTACGAGATGAATTGTCTATGAGAGCCATTCCCATCTCACACAAGTCTCGGAGAACAAAACTAAAACTAATTTATTTCAAAACAATACTGAAACCATTTAATACAATAATAAAGTAGAAATCTCAATTTCTTTAAAACAATAATTTTATATTAATAAAATGCTTATAAATAGGAAATCACATTTAAATATAAAATATTTATACAGAATTAAATACCCACAAGTATACTGGTGTGGAACAACTAACAAAATAAATAACTGGCCCGAAAAAAAGGGCACTGACTGAAACTCCAGAGTGTCTCACCAAATGTTGAATGTCAACAGTTTGTAATCAACCAAAATCACCTGAAAAATATGAGTAAATAGCATAGACGAAAAAGAAAAGGGGTAAGAATCCCTAGTGAGGAAACAACATTTTAGATTGCCTCATACGTGCCTCACAAATACAGTTTGAAAACGTTTAGAAAACTTCACATGCAAATATAAGTGTATATACGTATACACGATAAATATAGTATCATTACTTCAAAATCCATTTCGAAATCATTCGCAATTAAAGAAAACAACAACCAGACATATTTGTTAAATAATTAACTCAAACAAACACTTAGTTTTCAGAACGTGAAGTAGTCAAAATATTTCCTTTCAAAATATTTCTTCAAAATTCATATATATTTTCAAAAATATTTATAGAGAATAATTCCCAAAATAATCTCAGGAAATTCCCAAAACATTTCCAGTGAGAAATACCCAAACACTTTCAGAGAGAAATACTGAATATTTTCAAAGTCAAAAATCATGCAATGCAAATATCATCCCAAATGATATGCAGAACTATGATCACTGATCATACACCCGTATTATATTAGAACTGTGCCGACTAGATCAGATCAGAATAATTTAGCAACATTTAGAGTCCAAATGGTACTGACTCAAAACGACTAACAGCTAACAACCTTAGGGGCTCTAAATAGTTCTCTCTGTCCACCCTAAGGGTCTGAAGGCTGTAACTGAGCAGACACTGATCTCGACACATCCATAAGCATTGCAATCTCTGTGCTCCAGCTATATATTTCTCGCCAGGCTCACAGAATAATACACCACGGAAAAATGAGCAATAACACAGACTCATTGTAAGTGGTATCCAACCAACATATATTGTGCCAAAACGATCTGACATGGGACTAGTATCAAAAATCTAGATCATATGTGGACCTCTGCCATTAGAAATATATGTGGACCTTTGCCACTAAATCACATAGTCACGTGTGTTAGCTAGACACATGGATCACCACCTACTTTGGTAATTAAGTGCTACCACCTACCCTGGTAACTGAGCTTTCACATTGGTATACCAAAAGTTATGTTTATCCCCGTAATATCGGCGTCCCATATCAAAGTAGTATACCGAATACATATGCAAATATTTACTTAAAACGTCCAAATAGGCAATATGTCGTCATACATATTGCTCACTAATATATCAAACGTTTAACCGAAACTTTTGTTAGCGAAATTATCTCAAAACGCTAAACATAATATTTATTCCGAAAATATATTTAATTTCGAAAACGAACACATATTTCAAAAAAATAATCTTAAATCTAAATAGAACATTTTCTAAATAATGAATTTCTTAAAATTCAAAACAAATGGTTTATTACCGAAACCATAATAAATATTGAAACATAATATTTATTTTAGAAGCCATCAAAACTCCAAACAAAACATTTATTACAGCACGTAATAAATTTCAGAAACGGGCTTTCCACGTAAGTCAAATTTTAGGATTTTCGATCCTTTAATAGTTCTAGATTACATGCAAAGGTGCTGACACAACAAAAACGATATAAGTTTAAGAGATACAACCTATGTGTCTGAAAATTTCATTCCACTCACACGGAATCCAAGCTGAATGGCCCAATCACGCTCCACTGGCGGCTAGTCAACCTCGTTGACTGGAACACGAAACTGAAACAATTATCAAAGCAGAATCAAAGACATGATATTGGTACTGTGGCGATACCAAAATGCATGAAATTCAAATGCTGACATAGACTCGGAGAAACCCATCTCGACTGAAGATCCAATGCTCTCTCCTCGAAAATCAAACATATCGTAAAATTACATATTGGTCTCCGATCCCTGTAAAATTATGCTCTAATTCTCAACCATATCAAAATTTACCAATTTAATGCCCAACATGAAAAATATCAATTTCGATCCTCCAATAATTTCTTTTGGTCCTTACGATAGAAAACTACACTAAAACATCCAACTTTCAATTCAACCGATGGAAATCGTTTTCAATCACCTAAATTGACTCTAATCGACCTCCTGAACAAGAATCCAACATCCATTTCAACAAACAAACTCATAATCTACAAGAAAATCCAACTTGAAATTCGGACTTCTATGAACCAAAGGAATAAATCATCAAATCACAACACCCAACACAAATCCAACTATTCCCAAGTGAAATCTACCAAGATGCAAAAAAAAAACTTCAAATCTAACAGAAAAAATCATCAAGAACTAAAACCCTAGCTCAAGAACAAACCTATTTCATTCAAACTCAAAAAAATCCAAAATCGAAGCTGGATCCTTGCACTTCAGGCATCCAACAACCATAATCCACCAATAATCAACTCTCATTTCAACATAAATCAACAGATCAAGCCCCAACATCAAATTCGACCAAAACCCTAAATGCACCTTTCATGAACAAAGATGAGAAAATGGAGAGATTAATGGAAACAATGAGAAGCCAAGAGGAATAAGGAGAGACATATTTGAGAGAGTTTGGATGAGTTTTCATGTGAAAATGGCGAACCAAGGTCGAGGAAGGGGTATTTAAAACCCTCAAATCAAAACGTTGTGTTTCACTCAATTCTACCACTTATGGGCATGTTTTATGTGCATAAGAGCACTACTACACAAGTAGTACAAGTATTATGTGTGTAGTACACGGTATAATGGGCGTAAGAGACACAAACAGTCGCGGTTGCTGCCCAAAACACATTCTACATACGTAACAATACTATTACGCATGTAGAACACATATTACGTGCATAACAGATTGTGTTACATGCGTAGACATCCTTTTTCAACTCTAAACCATTTTTGAATGGTCTGCTATGTACATAGCATCCCTTTAATGCATGTAAGGCCCCTCTTGAACATGTTTCTTGCTGACATTTTCACTTCTAACATGCCTCTAACTTAGAAACACGAACTCCAACACTTTGAAAATAATTCTAACTCTCCAAACTTGTCATTCATCATCGATAGACATTCTTAGCCATTTGAACATCTCCTCAAACATCAAGAATCAAATCAAAGTTGAACAAAGATCAATCAAAATTAAGCGAGATACAATAGAGGGTTTAACTGGAACGGGCAGGGTATTATATTTCCTTAAATAATTAACTCGTTGTCGACCTCAAACCTCTGAATTGCGTTCAAATTCGACCACCAAGATACCATTAACCATAAACCCTACCATTCCTGAACTACAAATTCATCAAAACCTTGAAACAAGCCACACCATCTCTAAACCATCATACCATACTGTAATGACCCCTACAGTTAAGTCTAGTATTACCATATATTTCATAGTTAACCACAATTTATAATGAACGCTTATGGTTTTGGGGTGGAATAGAATCATTAGACTCGAGTTACATTGTGAAAGCAATTGAAAACTAATTAAACGATCAGTTTGATGCACTTTCGAGTGAATAGAGTTGAACAAGATGTTGGAGATTGAACTTGATTGTGTTGGGGTCAAAATGGAGCAAAATTGTTCTTAAAAACATAGTTTTTAGGTGAAGATTACATGCCCATAGGGCTAGGATGAGAGCCCTCTAGCTATCAGAGGCTTAAAATCACAAAAAAAAACAAAAAATTTTGAATGCTTTTCTGTTGAGTTCAATTTTGATGCTGATGAATGCAAAACATCCATGAAATGAGTGCAAAGTTGCAGACTTGCTGATATATAGCAACAACGCACGTTGATTAAGATCAAAATGGCATCAATGAGCAAACAAGGTGATATAGTGAGTGTAGATCATCACTTCCAGAAGAGCATCGAGTTGAGACATTAATCTACTCATGCAGTGGATCGACAACGCATGTAGATGAGATGTTGATCTGAAGAAGTTATGATTTTCTTCAAGAAGTCATGTGGGCATAAGGAACAAGGCGCATTGATGAGCAAAGATGTAATTTTTGAAAGGAGTATCTACACAAGTTGATGAATGGCAGATGCAGACAAATCCAAGACGTTCCTCGGTGCAATAATCAACGGAGCAATCCTAAGCGAAGTCGTCTACGCATGTAGAAAAGGATAATGCGCACGTTCTAAGATGTCTAGGTGAAGTTCATTTTCTAGAACAAAGATCAGCGCACGTAAAACAAGTCACAAAACACGCTGATAAGATGATCAATGCATGTAGAAGATGACTAAGGCACATAGATGCCAATCTATTCAAGAAAATTACAACTGAAGTTCGTGCAACGCACACAGACTTGCTATCAACGGACCCAAAACTCAGTTTGATCAAAGTACTATGCACGTTGAGGTGATACAACACACATAGTAAAGGGTGACATCAATTAATTTGGAATTATACACTCTCTCACAACGACTACTTCAAGGCTTCAACGACTATATCCTTTCTAGTGTCTATATAAAGATGTCCCAGATCAGAAGAGAGATAAAAGAGACCTTGCCATGACTTGTTATTCACTTTATCTATCTTCTCTACCTTTCTAACTCATTTGAGCTATTTACTTGCAATCTTAAAGTTGGGTTTGTGTGAGCTTAAAACTGTTATACCATTGGATTGATTTTGTATCAAGCAAGGTTTTTTTTCTTGGGGTTGATAGGTTTTCTAGTTAGCCTTAGAAAACTAGATTTTTGGTTTGCTTGTTTTGTCCCTAAAACAAGTGGTGAACGATTTTCTAATTAAGCCTGCAAAAACTAAGAAAACGGTTTTCTTGTTGAGCCCGCAAAAACAAGGTATTACAGTTTGCTTGTTGATCCTGTAAAAAGAAGTGGTGTAAACGATTTTGCCTCCACCCGGAAGTGAGGAGTTAGTGGATTGAAATTCTTGAGTGGATCCCAATGAGTGGACGTAGGTCAAGAGGATCGAACCACTATAAATATTGGGCTTTGATTTCTCTCTCCGTACTCTCTTTATTTTGCTTCATACTTGTTTTACATTGTTTATGAATTGATTTTTTTAGCTTTCGCACTTAACTTTGTTATTTGTTTTAATTGCAAAACTTTTTCAACAAATTTTTCAAACTCTTTAAAAAATCCAATTTACCCCCTCTTGAATTTCCATTTTCTATTGGGACCGAATATTGTTTTCATTTTCTGCGAAGCTGATGCGTGATGCACGTCCCCCTTCGGACGATGAGCGTCGACCATGCGGAAACCCATTTAAAGCCATTCCTCACTTGTCGTAAACCTATGAAAATCCTGCTTAAACCCTTCCCATCCCTTGACATGCCCTGAGAAGCCATTATGCACCAAAAAACACCTTTAACAACATCAAATACATATTTTTCCATTTCCAATTAAGAATGCAACTTTCTCAATATCCACTAACTCCCAACTAAGATCAAATAAGAAGTTGTTGTTGAAAGGTTGAGACTTTGGATTGGAAATCATGAGTAGGGGTGTACAGACAAGTTTGGGAATCATTGGAGGTATTGAATCTATCTCTTTAAGAGTGTTTAGAATGCGACTAAAGGGTGAAAATATTGCCTTTAAATATGTTTTGGTTAGACTTAGTGTTGTGTGTTTAAAGATTTTGAAAGGTGCTAGTTTTAAGTTGATTTCGTATGAAACATGTTAACATTGATGTGTTTCTAAAAAGATTAGATTGTGTTTTGTTTTTGTTTTAATGATCAGATATCTTTTAGAATAAAAAATTTGTACGAAAGTTTGAATTTTGGTGCTTAAAATGTGATGAACATGTTACACAAATGTGTGTTGTCCATGACAGACGCATGTCACCTTTAAATTCAAGGAAGCACGTCAGGTAAGAGTGACGCATGGTCGGTGTTTAGCAAGTGTACTAGAATCGATGTAGTTTTACCTTAGGAGTATCCCTAGGGTTATTGAATCCTCAAGGAATTAATATTAATTGTGATTGGTGACTAGAAACAAAGCAATAAAACACATGATTGGATTTTTGGATTTTTTATTAAACAACACAAATTTAAGAAAGCAAGCAACTAAGAATGAAAGTAAATTTGAGGCAACAATAAGATAAAAGG
>CAODLS012570479.1:0-10594 GCA_948243855.1 Flueggea neowawraea
GAAACTCTTACTATGTCTTTCCTCCAATGCTTTTCATCTGGTACTTCTTCCAATTGTTTGCCAGGCTCAACAATTAAAGGCTGACAATTTTTTAATATTTGGACAGCCATATCCCTAATCAAATCATGCAACTTCACGTAATCGTCATTTCCGTGTAACAAGGAAACATATTTAAGCTTATTGAGCATGGTGTGAGCTTTAACGAGTTTTTCTTGCCTAGTATCTCTTTCTTGATCCACTATTCCCTCAACAATCAAATGTTCTATTAATTCCTTCCTTGAAATCATGTGATCTTCTGGAAATAATGCACAATACAGAAGGCATTGTTGTAGAGCTGAATCATTTAGGCGATTATAACTACATCGCAATATCCGGAATACTGCCTCTTCCATGTCCTCTTGTCTTACAGTTGATCTTTGCAATTCTATTAATGCATTCTTCCACTCAAGAACATCATCTACTCCTCTCATACTTCCAGCCATGGTTACGATTCCAAGCGGCAAACCAGAACATTCTCTTGTAACAGATTTTGCAATCATCTCAATATTTGGGGATAACTTACATCCAAATGTCTTCACAAACAAGTCCCAAGCTTCATCTTCATCGAGGGGAATGACTTTTATCACCTCTTGACAGTTTATCCGTCTGCAAACCTCCATAGATCGAGTTGTAATAATCAATTTACATCCTTTTCTCTCAATTGGTATACCAACTTCTGTCACATCGAAATGATTCCATAAATCATCAACAATGAGAGTAAATTTCTCCTTTTTGCTCAATTCTTTTGACAATCTTGCGGCCCTTTTCCTAACATCCTCTTGTACGTCGAGACCTATCATGAAAGCTTTAGCAATGAGAAATTGCAACTTATAAACACTAAAATCCTGTGACATTGTAATCCAATACACATGGGGGAATCTATGTGGGTTTTCTAAAATCTTATTGTGAACATGAGTCATCAATGTTGTCTTCCCTACACCGCCCATCCCGTGAATGCCAATGCTTGAGACCTTATCACTTAATGACCATTCCAAGATCAAATTTATATTACTTTGAAATTCTTGACCCACCAATCCTTTTGTTGGCAATGCTTCAACATTTGTCTGAGGTGCATCAAGTTCAAGGGCCCCTTTAAGACTACCCTTTTGATTAATAAGCTCACTCACGTCTTCGATCATTCTTTCTACACGACCACTCAACTGAATAGTCCATGTACTCTCTTCCAGTTTTTGATGCATAATCTGAGCTTCATTTTTAATCCTTTCTACATTTGTAAACCAAATTCCAACTGTAATTTTCTGTCTTTTAATCGAAAATAGCTTTGCACTCTATCTGTGAATTCATCTCAGCCTCTACCCCTTGAAGTTCAAGCAGTTTTCGCTTCAAAGTTTCTTTCTTTCCATCATTCAATTTCTTCAAGATTGTTTTAACAATTCTCTCAATGTATTTAGCATCTCCCCTATCAATATAAATAACAAGAGCAAGTTAAAAATATCAAAATGTAAGTGACAATTGAAACTAACAATGTTATATGATCTGTGTGATATACTTGTTATTGTCAACAATATGCCACCCAGACAAATTTGCAACCTCTTCTAGTGCTGACTTCCATTTTGCAACCTCTTCTTTTTTGCATCTAGCCTCATGATCAGAAAATGCTTTTCTATAAGTCCCTCTCAGTTCTTCTACATCTGTAGGATCAACTTTGTAAAAGACAGGCAGAACAATTTGTCCTTTGGAATCTTTGCATTCAATTATTTTCACCAACTCATTCAAGCAATAAGTTGAAAATGCATAGTTTTGCGAGAAAATAGCAACGGATATTCTTGCACTTTCTATTTCTTGAGAAAGGGCAGCCGAGATCTCTTCTCCTCTTTCAAGCTTGTTATCAATGAAAGCATTGATTCCCGCCAAACGCAAAGCACGATACAAATAAGAAGTGAAGCCATCACGTGTATCGCTGCCTCTAAAATTTAAGAACACATCATACTTCCATGTTGCGGAAGAGGAAGAAGCCATTGGAAATTTTGGATAACGAGCTCAATTGCCTGCAAACTTGATATTCCATAATTGTGAAGATCACTTCTATTCGAGAAACATATTCAGAAGTGCAACTTTTAAGTTGTAATTCACAATAATTATATATATAAGAAGTACAATAAAAAGCATAACGGCAAAGTTCTTTTCCAATGAGATCAAATGACATCAACAACAGAAAGATAATAAGGCGAGACCTTGATGGCATAGTGTGCTGGAACTACTGATGGCAATTACGCTAATTTTGATTACGAATCCAACAAAGCAGTCACAGCTAAATCAATTATGTTAACTGGTGCTAATACGGAAGGATTTATGCAAGTAACAATAACAGCAAGTACAGAATCAGATAAGGAAATAATAAACTAAAATTAAGAACAAAAAACAATCAGGGCATACGAGGATGCTCACTAAAATGTTGCTGGTGTTAATCACCTGCTTAGCTAGAATCCTCATAACGGGTTATCTTGTTTTTTTGTTAGCAACATAAACTTAGATGAAGTTTTTACCAATTAGATTTCACCAATTTAGCAACTGTAACTTAAATTAGTTTAAGAAACAAGATTCACAGATAACTCACCTGAAAATTTTTTTCAGCAAGAGACGGTAATGCAAACTGTTGATAATGTCGATTGATCTTCTTTCCTTTTTCCTCTGGCTTTGGTATCTCATTCTTCTATCATCAGTCAACATAGATGCACCACCATAATACCAATCCCCAAGTTGCACAATAACAGCAAGTCCATATGGTCAATTGTATTTTTTTGTAAAGAGTTGAATGAGTATTAAAATATGATCAAAATTAAAGTTAATTATTTAAATATTAAATTATTCAATATAAATTTAAAAATATGGTTTAATTTTATAAAAGAGATTATATATTAATTGCAAAAAAAGGAATCCCAAAATAAAATATTATAACAATATATTCATTACATCATTAATAATTAAAGAATATTTATTACCATTTGAGCTATCCTATAGAGTGAGTGTGTTAATAAATTAATGTAAAACATCATAATCCTAAGTTGTTGGTCCCCGTTGTGTGAAGAATTAATATCTTTGTTATCAATTGACTTATGAATTTTCCACTTTTGAGAATATGAACTCTTACGGCAATCTTTTAAATAAGTGTCATGTTGAATTTAATGCTATATCAACAAAGGGCTGCACAACCACCTTGTTTATTGTAGAGGTCCACAATTTGTACTCCTAAATGACAAAATTGTTCACAATTTGAATTACACGAATTGAAACGGTAATTACCTTAATCACCATCGGATATAAACACAACCTATATTACAATCTAGCTAAATTACTTAGATTCCATCAATCATGGTTTGATTGAAGGGTTCCAGGAAATGTAAAGTTCCTCTTTTCATCCACATAGCAAACATGGTTGATTCCATTTTCTACTTTCACTGAATCGTAGTCAAAATGAGGTGATTTACGTGCTTCAGGCAATGAAGTCCCCTTGTAAGCCTTACAAACATAGCTTATAAAATTAATTTAGTCCATTATCCAATAGCATTCTGCTTTTTTTTTTCAGCAGGTGTCCTTATTCAACGTAAGATATGGCCAGGGACGAAACCAGACCAAAATCAACGAGGGGGCACCATAGCAAATAGAATAATAACAATAAACTTTGTTAATCTATTGCATCAAAATAAGTAAAACTACATTTTTAAAATGTATATTATTACTAAATCTTAAAATATCAATTTAATAGTGTTCAAAAGACTCCAGTTAAACTATAAATTTATTGATTATGTGTTAATAAATAATTTAAAGTCTCAAGAGTTAGATTGTTAAATGTAGGAGAAAAAAATACTTTAATAAATGTAGGAGAAAAAATATTATATGTAATATAATATATATTATATAATATTATATATATACATATCATATACCATGTAAAAACTCTAAGAAAACCAAATATATTGTGTGTATGATATATTTCACATTTGTATAAATATTTTGGGGATCCCTGGATATGGTAATCACCAATTTGAATTTTTGAGGCAGGTGCGTTCCCACAATCTTCAGGGATATGAGGATGGGATGTGCACGGCTCGAGGAACAGAGGAATATCAACAAATATGGACAGGTGCAGAAGTGGAGATCATCTCTAACTGAGGTTGCCACATTGTCTGGATGGCACCTAGAAAAGGGGTAACGAGTTCAATTGCTATGTAATTTTGTATATGTATTTCTGTTTTGATTTGCATATAGAGAATATGAAGTTCTTGCTAAAGATCAGGCCATATTTAATATAATTGATATTGGGTACCTTCACTGGATTTTTCTAGTTCATTATAATTTAGTGACAATTCAATTTGTGTTCCAATTTTGACGTGTTTCATTTGCTTTTTGTCATATCTTTGCCAGGGATCATGAGCCTAACACTATTCGGGACATTGTAAAAATGGTGTTGAAAAAATTAAATCACTCACCATTACATGTTGCAGAACACCCAGTTGGATTAGATTCTCGTGTATTAGACATCCTTCAAAAGCTGGGGTTGGAGTCAAATGATGTCCATATGGTAGGCCTACGAGGAATGGGTGGAATAGGCAAAACAACCACTGCTAAAGCTCTTTACAACTAATGTATTCGTCAGTTTGACTTTGACGGTAGCAGTTTCCTTATGAATGTTAGAGAAACATCAAAGGAACATAATCTTGCTCATCTGCAAGAAACCCTTCTTCTTGAAATTTTGGGAGATCATGAAGTACACTTAATGGGAAACTTTGACAAAAGGATCAGTCTAATAAAAGACAGATTAGGTGGTAAGAAGGTCCTAATTGTTATTGATGATGTGGATCATATCGAACAATTACATAAGCTAGCTGGGGGCATAGAGTGGTTTGGCTCAGGAAGCAGAATTATTGTTACTACTAGAGACTCACATTTGCTAAAGCTTCATGGGGTCACAACAGTACATGACATAAATGAACTGAAGGATGATGAAGCCATGGAACTTTTTAGCTGGCATGCATTTAAGAAACCCCAACCTGGAGAAGCTTAGATTGAGCTTTCAAATCGTATACTCAAACATGCACGAGGACTTCCTTTAGCTCTTAAAGTTCTGGGATCATCACTTTATGGTAGAGATATACCAATGTGGAAAGATGTGTTGGAGAAACTGAAGCGATGTCCCAATAATGACATTAATGCTAAACTCAAAGTAAGCTATGATGGTTTGGAGGATGAAGAAAAAGTCATATTCCTAGACATTGCCTGTTTCCTTAAAGGAAAGAATAAAGATGAAGTTATCAAGTTTTTAAACGCATGTGGCTTCGGCGCATATATTGGTGTTCAGAGACTTATTGAGAAATCTCTGGTATATGAGTATGGAGCAATATTAGAGATGCATGACTTGTTACAGGAAATGGGAACTCAAATTGGCCTTGAGGAGTCTTCTCGATTGTGCATCCGAAAGCCAGAGGATATTGGCGTGTTTTTGGAAAATAAGGTAAGAAGTTATCTTTATTTTCTTGTACACTTCGCAAGTTCATATAATCAGGTCGTCAAAGAACATTTAACTTATTTCTGCCACTTAATCGCTGTATATAGTTGTCTAAATTATAAGATAATGTTTTTTTTACAATAGATAATGTTTGTTAAATTTGGCCTGATAAGATAGTTAAAAGATATATTTGGAATCAAAATATGGAATGATTAAGGTTTAATTAAGATGTATTAAAAAAATTATTTTCAGCTGTTTTAATTTGTTTGTTAAAACACTTGAAATTTTAGAGAGATAAATATTTTACAAAATTACCCTTATGAAATATAGAGATAAATAAGAAAAAATTGTAAAATCTTAATTGTAGGAATATTGTAGTATTTTGCTCTTTTATCTTAAAACATCTCAGGATGTTTATATATTGACTATCCTGAAAAAAAAAGATATGGAGTCATGTAAGTTTTTTTTTTATCTGTGATTCTCTGTTTTGTTTAAGGGCATCTTTACACTAACTCATTTTATGGTTGATGAGTCTGTCACATCAGCAATTCACTAACTTTTCACTCAATAAATCATGTTTTTCTAATAATTAATCTCTTATTATACTCTAATATGAGACCCACAATTACTTCATTCATTATTTTATTTATTTATAACATCTAAATTATAATAAAAATATTTATTTGACATGAATTTGTGTGAGTTATTACACTTATATTCTTTCAACCGAAAATATATTTTGATATTTTTAATAACATATATAAAACTAAAAATTAAATTATTGAAAAATTAAAAAATGTCAATTTATAGTGTTAAAGAATAAAGAAATAAAGAAAATAAAAAAAATAGTATAAAAGAAAATGTGGGGGACTACTCTCAATTAGTTGGTGTATACCAACAAATTGAGAAACACCAATCTTCTCCAAATGGAGAAGGTTGGAGACATGGAGGTTAATCTCCACTATTAATGCTCTTAACACCTGGTGTATCAGAAGAATAAAAAGTGTGATTAAGATTTACATGTCAGCAGCTGAGTAGGAATAAGAGCTGACTAGATATTTCTTTCTTTTTATGGCTTGTAGTAGGAGTAGTTTGTATGCATATATACTCTGTTTAGCTTTCCTCTTTTAGCGTTCTCCACAAATCTCTTTGATTACATTGATTGCATTTCTCTTTGATTACACTGATTGCATTTCTACTGTTACTGGACGGTTAGAAAGATTGGAATAAATTTTTAAGAAACACTAGTTATTAGCTTAGGAAATTAGCCATTTCGCCACAGATGTTTTGTGTTATTTTATTAACATGTTTTTTTTTTGAAGAGATTTTATTAACATGTTATTTATGATGGATCACTTCTAAACTTGGAAGTTATGAACATAATATTTTGGGCTTTTCCCGTAAGAAGCATTTCTAAAATCGGCCACTTCTAAAATTTCTCTATTTTTATTTAAAATTTTTATATTTTGAGAAAATAATTTTTGAGTCCTCAGCAATATTAGTAGGTCAATTCTCGTATTATTTTTGACTCTTCAAAATTGTTTTTTTATCGAAGTTAACAAAAATGAAACTTTACAAAACAACTCCTTAAATCGAAAGACCTCAGCCGCTCTCTCTCTCTCTCTGCGTCTCACTCGTTCCTTCCTGTCTTTCTCTCCCTCCCTCTACATATTTCCTCCACCACATCTATGCTTTTCAAGTTGTGACAAGGATGGGTTTTTCAAATTTGGTAATGCCCATGCTCCAGATCTAACGACTGAAGTGGGCCTCTGTCGCCATTTTAACTTATTTGCCGCTGCTTCTGATCCATTCACTTCAGAAGCCCAAGCCGTGAATTTCTTTGTTTCCGTTCTAGTAGATTCACTTCAGAAGCCTGTGAAATTGTTCAACTAAAAAACCTTGGCAGATATGCGTGTTCATTGGTTCGATTAGAAGAGCTTACTCTAGAAGTTTGAAGAGATTCAACTCACTCCACAACCACCTTCCTGAAACCGACCTCCGACACCACCCATCCCAATTTTCATCAACAACACAAACACCTCATACCTGATACAAAACCCAAACCCAGAACAAATGGGTCGTCTTGTCTTGATTGTGAGTTTGAAGCAACCCAATTTTTAGGGTTTTCTTTCTCTTTTTGATTTCGAGTAAGTCTCCTCTTATCTCCCCTAAATTCTTCTTCATTTCTTCTTCAAATTATTGGTCGGTATCACGTCTATTTTTGTTCCCTGGGTTTTTGAGATGGCGGGTTCAGTTTGAACATGATGGCTTAAAGCCTGATGTAAAACAAGTAGTTAAGTCTGCAGAAAAAAGAAATGGATCCACATATAAGGAAGCACAAGAAATGTGCGAAAGAAAGGCACTCCAGGACAAGCCTTTGCAAAAATTAATTAATTTTTATTAATTAGACAAACCTGATATTAGTGATTTTACTGCACTGTGGTGTTTACCTTCTGATGGAAGCCACTATAGTGCTTTAATTTTGACACCTGTTATGGTGTTTTATGTTTTGGTGCAAATCACTTTCTGTGGTGATTTGTCTTTGCTGTTACGGAACCTCAGATGGACATGCTGATTGGTCTACATTCAATATTTTTTACTGTTGTTGATGTTGGATCTGTTGGTTTTTGTTTCGATTTGTTAGGTTTTAATCATGAGATTCAAGAAAAAGAAGAAGAAAAAAGTAGGAAAGAAAAACTGGGTTTATATGTCTCATGGTCTGATAAAATAGATTTAGATGTATTTTTCTCGTTAAAATTTTATTTAAAGTGAATCAGACTTTCGTCAGCAACTTACTAATAGATCAATGATGGATCACTAACGGAAGCACTTAAATGCAATCCGATTTTCGACCTCAATAATGTGTCTGTAACATACTAAAAACACGATAACTGACCTACTAATTATGATATATTTGAAGGACTTGAAAAATATTTTTTTTTATATTTTTATTTAAAGTTGCTAACTAGTTCTTGGATGGTGCACATTATTAGAGACCATATGATATTAAGGGAATACTGTTGGATTTCCATGGAGAAGAAGAGGTATCCTTAGACCTTTTAGAAGAATTAACAAATCTCCAAACATTGATAATCCGTAATGGACGCTTCACCAGAATGCCAAAAAGTTTACCAAACAGTATAAGATGGCTGGAATGGCATAACTGTTCTTTAAAGTCAATCCCACCTGGATTTCTTCCAGCTAATCTATTTGTGCTGCAAATGCCTTACAGTAGGATCATGCATTTTCAGAAGGCCTTCATGGTCAAATCCAAGGTTTGATAATACATGTTTTTTTATAGATTATAATAGATCGTGCAACGATCATGTCAGTTTGATTGTAACTAATTCTGTGTTTGCTTTCTTTATTTGGTTTACAGCAAAGAAATTCATGAATTTAACTCGCATGGATTTCAACAGTTGTGAATACTTAAAAGAAATAGTCGATTTTTCAGCTATGCCGAATCTTGAAGAGTTGAATCTCAATTTGTGTGGAAAACTAAAAAAGATTGACAAGTCCATTGGAAATTTGAAAAAACTGGAATGGATGTTGCTTGGGGGTTGCACGAGCCTTGTAATTCTTCCGAACTTGGTGGGGAATGAGCGTCTTAAGTGCCTCGGTCTTCGGGCTGCTTAAAACTAGAAAAGTTGCCATATCTTCCAACAACGTTAGTGGAACTTCAGTTGTCAAAGACAGGAATAAAGGAGATTCCTTCATACATTGGGAATCTGACAAACCTTTCACGCTTTAAAGCCCAAAATTGCGAAAACCTTGTCAGTATCTCTAAGAGTATATTGAAGTTGCCCCATCTTTCTATTCTTAATTTGCAAGATTGCTCAAAGCTCACAAAGTTTCCAGAGGCTGAAAGCTCTATGATTTCATCAAGTTTGTTTCCTCATCTCAAAGTGCTTAATTTATCGGGATGCAATGTTGTTACTCTTCCTACATGCATTTTCAGGTTCAGTCAATTAGAGATGCTTATTCTGGAAAACTGCAAGTGGCTTGTTGAAATTCCAGAGCTCCCACGTACTGTTAGTCAGTTATTTGCGCGTAATTGCGAATCGTTGGAAAGATTTCCGCATTTCCATAACATTTCTTTTGGAGATTTCACGAACTGCCACAAACTAGCAGATAATGAAATGCAAAGTTGGAGGAGAGTAATATTTGAAAATCTGTCACTCGGAAGCATAAACGTCGGTATTCACCTATATACCTTCTCTACTGGATTATAATTTATAAGCGGCGCGCTTGCGTTTATGCATGCGGATGCCGTGGTGTATAATATATATATATATATAATTGAATTTTTTTATGTCCATAGAGAAAATACACAAATAAATATAACATATTACAATTAGTACATAAAAATTTCACAATATGAATAATCATTACGAAACATTTGTGAAAGAAAAAATAAAAATATAAAGTATTTTTATTTGGAGAAGGGGAATATTTTTTTGTCTTGACATAGATTTTAATAATAGAGAAAAAATATAAGAAAAGATAAGACGCGAACTTTCAAATTTTAAGAAAGATGAAACTTTTGTAGTTTTTTTTTTACTGACATATTTTTATACTTGCTCCGTTTTGAAATATTTGTCGTTTAAGGTTTTGTAAATTAAGATGTCTAAATTTTAAACTAATTTGACTATTATATCATTTTACTTTCCAACATATATGGTCAAAATTTAATTAATAAAATAATTAAAAAATGCATTTAATGAAAGATAAAATAGAAGAAAATAATAAATACTCTTTTGAAATTGTAAAATGATAATTATTTTGAGAAAATAATATAGTTAGTCATTAATTATGTCATATGAAGCGTCGATGTGGAGGTTGTTAATGAATTAACATAGCACATTGCCATTTGGTTAACAGTTATAACGAAATACTAAAGATGAGTGGTCAAAATCAAAATGTTTACAAAATTAAAATTTAGGGACTGCAAAAAGAAAATTAGTGAGTAAATTGGAAACTAGCTAAAATAGAGTGACAACCAATGATTTTCTTTCATTAATATTGTTTCCCTTTCTGTTTCAGGAAGATCGATGGGGTTCATATAATATTATACTTCAAGGAAATGAG
>CAODLS012570852.1:0-14672 GCA_948243855.1 Flueggea neowawraea
GAACAATTAATTGATTGGATTCAATATATTGTTTACACTTTTGATTTACTACGGCTAATTCAACTTCTATGAAGTCAAGATCTTTTTATATTTTATTTCCATAAGAATCCCGTGATTGTATCTCATTAAGAACGGTGATTGAAACAAATTAAAATTACTATTGTCAAGTTGACCTGATTTAAGATTGTTTCTATACTGCAACGGAATATATTCTGTGAGCACAGCCATTTACTGCAGGGGAAACAATTAATTGATTTGATTCAATTATTCGATTTGATTCAATATATTGCTTACACTTTTGATTTACTGCAGCTAATTCAATTTCTATGAAGTCAAAAATTTTTATATTTTATTTCCATTAAACAAATGGTGATTGTATCTCATTACCAGATGTATTTATTTGCAGTTAGCCCATAATTCTGCGAGCCAAAACAAGCGGAAATGAAATTGGGAGAATTACAACTTAATAGCAACATAAAATGCCACTTATGAAAAATAATATATCAAGTTTGCAAGTATTAAAAATGACACTTATGTTTACCGCATATTAAAAATGTCATTTTTTTGAAAACCCGTGAGAAATTGCCTTATCTTTTTGGAGAAATTGATTTTTCCGCGAGAAATTGACTTTTTCGTGAAAAATTAAATTTTTTCTAAAAAAAATTAATTAAGATTTTGCTTTTGGGTTCACAATGGTTCACTATAGAGTACAGAGTTCATATTTTCAAAAAAAGGTGTAAATAATTTTTTTATTTAATTATTTTGTTAAAAAAATTCAACAAAATTTAGCAATTTTTTTGTTCACAATAATCCATATCTATTGTATTTTTTTTGTTTTACACAATACATAATTTAAATGGTTCACAATGGTTCACGTAATTCATATTTTCAAAAAAGTCTAAATGAATTTTTAATGAAATATTTAACAAATTTTTACTTAAAATATTTTTTAAAGTCGATTTTGAGGTTCGCAATGGTGTACAATTTTGAAGTTCACAATTGTTCAAAATTCAAATTTTAAAAAACTCTTAATAAAATTTTGAGGTTTACAATGGTTCACAATGATATGCATATATTATTGTGAACCATTATGAACCAAAAAATAATATTTCACAAATTACATATTTTTTAAATTTTGAAGTTCACAATGAAGTAAAATTTTAAAGTTCGCATAAGTTCACATAATTCAAAATTTTAAAAAAAATCTAAAGAATTGTTTTTGGAAATATTTAATAATTTTTTGCTTAAAAGTATTTTTTTAGGGGCAAATTTGAGATTCACAATGGTTCACAAAAGTATACATACATTATTGTGAACTAAAAACAATAGTTCACATATGTATTTTTTTTGTTCATGAAAAATGCACAAATAATTTTCAAAGTTAAGGGATTATTATGTAATTGTTTTGTTCACGACACAATGCAAAAATAATTTTCCGAGTTAAGAGACTATTATTGAAATTTTTTAAATACAGGGACTGATTGTTGTTCTCAACTGTAGCTAGGGTTCAAAAAATCCTAGTTGTAGCGCCGCAATTGCTCTCCTCACTCAAATAGCTCAGTCGTCGCCTCTCTCCGGCCATGTCGCATCTTCGTCACCTCTCTCCAGCCATACCGCATATTCGTTGCCGATCTCCAATCGCGTCGCCTATTCGCTGCCTCGCTCCTTAATTTGATTGCCATGCCCAATTGTCCATCGCGTCTACACCGCCACTGCAAAAATGGATCTGAGGACGAGCAAACCGTGAGATGATGATCGAAAGTCGAAAAGAGAGCAAAAGAAGGCAGAGGAAGAAGATAGTCGAGAGTAAGAGACAGAGAGGAAAAGAGATGGAGCGAAAGGACGGAGAGGAGAAAAAAGAGGCAGCGAGACGGCGAAGCTAAGAGAGGAGAGAGAGTGTTGACCTGTGGATCTAGGGTTTAGGTAAGAGAGAAAAAGAAGGTAAGAGAGGAAGGGAGAGAGAGAAAATTAAAAAATTAAACGAAAAATTCAATTTTATATAAAGATTAATGTGGTATTTTTAAAAGTTAGTTTTAAAAAAAATTGAAAAAACAAACTTAAAAGAAATGACATTTTTGTAGTGTTGAAACATGCAATATTTTTAAAAAATGTGGCATTATGAAGCCGCTGTAATTAGCACAATGAAACTTTGAGGTTTGGAGCTCCATTATGCAGCCCAAAATTAGCCCACAACGTTATGACATCCATGAGACACACCCCAAAAGACCGCTTCAACCCAGCAAGTCTAAGGACGTGCAAGTGATTTTTTCCTCAACTTTGTTCATTTTTCCTCACCGTCATGCAAGCATGTTTTTAATAAAAAAATATGCATATTGATATTACTATTAAACATTCTAAAAAAAATTGTCACTCTGTTTATTCTATTGCTAGACAAATTTTTCACTAAACGTACAATCTACTTCGGCATTTATTTATGAATCCACCACAGACAAGTATCAAGGCATACTAATTTGGAATTATTGTTACTCTTTCGAATGGTAATTGTGTTTAGATGTAGAAGTAGATTTACAAAGGAGAATGGATGTGGTAGCATAAACGAGCAGCCATTTTTTTTATCATAGAAAAAAAAAGGACTGTATAGTGTATAGGCTCAGATTGGAGTGGACTGATTCGTTTGGGTCGGTGGGCCTAAGTAATCTACACTGTCAGTATTAATAATTAAGATTTGAAATCCTTTCATGACGGGGTGGTGGCGCAGTTGGCTAGCGCGTAGGTCTCATAGCTACTGAGTGATCCTGAGGTCGAGAGTTCGAGCATCTCTCACCCCATCTGTTTTTCTTTAACAGATTAAATTTGCATCATTCTTCAGACACAAATCCTCTTTAATGCCTCATCAGCATTCATCATTCGTCTCTGATTCACAAATTTGTTTCTCTTTCCCAGTCCCTGCATAAAAAGTGCCCATAGACATGCTTGAAGCACCCACCAGTACTTTCTTTACTTTTCCAGAATTTTATGAATAAAAAGGCAGTGCTGTTAAGTGATATCTGGCATTTAGCCGTATATAAAAGGTAAAATGGTCCGCAAATTCTCCTGAGACACAGAGAGGCATTAGAGAATAATAAAGAATGTGAATACATGAAAAGGGCAGTGGTCCTGCTTCTGGATTCTCTGCTTTTTCTATCTCATTTTCTGCCTCTTATTTCACTCTATATTTGGATCTCGTTGTTGCAAATATTAATTATTCAATACCTCCCCCAGCTAATAACATTTTCATCGCATCTCACATTTTCCCTCTTTGGTCACATTTCTCATTCGCAGAAATTTACAAACCCCACTCTTTAACAGAATCGTTGACTATTTATTATACCTATAATTTGTGTTAATCGTTTGTTTTTAGGGGGGGAGTTCTTCGAACGTTATAATTTGTCAAACAACATTGTTCGATTCAGATATTAGCATGCTGACGTTAACCAAACTTTATTTTAATCGGCGAAACAAAATCTGTACAGAAGACGAGTCCCAGGTGCTTGCAAAAGTGTAATATCCCAATTCAATGATTTTTGCACTTACATTCATGATGTAACAATGGATGGACACTCATCCTTCCACAAGGATTATCACCGCCACCATTCATCTACGCCTTCTGCACATTGAATTTGGCCACTTTGAGATACTCAATGCTTGCAGGTTTTTTTTTTCTGGGACCACCATTGCTGATGAATGGCAGTGTCATCCATACGTACCCAAAACCAAAGGCCTCGAATGACAGTTTCTTACAATTTAAGATTCAAGTTTCCGCTATCTGCATTGATTTGTCACATGTAACTGGCATGTTACCCTATCTTCCGGGTTAAACCATATTTGTCGAATATATATTTGTAAATTAAGACTTAAGAGGACAATCAATTTTGTCCTGTTTTCATTAAAAGTTGTTCAAGTTAATTAAGAGCGAAATTCATGGTGGTCCCTGAGATTTGGTGTATTCTCCATTTCGATTTATAAGTTTGAAAATTAGCCGTTCCGATCCTCCGATCCTCCAATCCTAACTTCTTTAGTCAAATATAACAAAAATCTGACGTGGCACATAGACCTATTAATTTTAAAAATTTAATAACACAAAAATACTCTTAAAATTAGTAGGTTCATGTGTCACATCAGATTTTCGTTATATTTGACTAACGGAGTTAGGAGCGAGTGATCGAAACGACTAATAATCAAATTATGGATCAGAATAAAGAATACACCAAACCTCAGGAATTGTCATAGATTTTGCCCTTTAATTAATGTTAAATGGCTATGTATGTCGAAAGGATTCCCTAATTCTTTGTCAGGGCCGAATCTACATCCGGGCCCCTACTACCGCTGGAAGCCCTCCTCCGGCGGAGCTCCGCCACTGACCTAGTCCCTGCTTTAGTTTCCGCCATTAAAGAAGGTATGGTGGAGTTGCAGGTCGAACCAACGAAGTGCAGAGGTGGATATACTTTTTTTATTATTATTTTTAAACCATTTCGCCTTGTGGTTAAATAAAACGGCGTGTTTTTTAAAACAAACTTTTTCTCTCTCTCTTCGCACAACCACTCCATTTCGCAGACCACTTCTCCTTTTTCTCTTTCTTTGATCCGCCACTGCTCGTGCTCCATTCTCCACTCCATGCCGCTCCGCCACAGCCCACGGTCTCCTCACTGTCATTCCATTGTTGGCGTTGAGAGTAAGTGCTTCACTTCTCTTATTTCCGTTACCCCTTGTTGTTGTATATGGTTTGAAATTTCTAGTGTTTTAGTCAATTTGTGCAATGTTGATAGAAATTGAGTTGATTAAGTGTATAAAGACATGATTTTTTAGAGAATTGAGTTAATGACTTGATTAGTTCAATAATTGCAGCTTCTTGAATTGAATTTTTTACTTTCTATGGTTTTAATTAATTTGGGGTTTAATTGCCATTCTTCTAATCTAAATTTGTTCCAATGATACATTTTGTAATTTTTCAATGTAACTTTTGTGTATGTTTAAAAGGACAATGTACCGACGGTTTTTGACAATTTAAATGCAAATGTTGTCATGGATGGATGCACTGTTAATTTAGGGTTGTGGTATACTGCTGGTAATTTCCATTAAGTTTTTGCGAATTGGCTTGTTCTTGATTCCGGGTCTTTAATGGTTCATTTCGTGGTTGTTGAACACATTTTAACAGGTCAGGAAGACTACAATAGACTAAGACCTTTAAGCTACTGAGGAGCTGATGTCTTAATTCTTGCTTTCTATTTAATTAGGAAGGCTAGCTATGAAAATGTTGCCAAAAAGGTTATGACTGTCACTAGCTTCCTTTTCTGCCTTAGTTAAATGATGCGTCTATGTCTTTGTTCTAATGGATTCTGTTTTGGCTTTCCATTTCAGTGGATTCCTGAACTGAGGCATTATGCACCTGGGGTTCCAATAATTCTTGTTGGAACAAAACTTGGTAAGAATTTCATCTATTATTCTATATTCTTGATTGCAATGGTACGTCTAAATCTATATAGTTGTGTGTCTGAGGAAAGAGGCCGATTTCCTATTGTAGGGATGACTTGTATTTTCTTCAATCATTTTGGCACCAATACTTATTGTGTTTTTTCAATCTCTAATCATTGTGATATGCATGTAATTGCCAATGAGCAATATATTTAATTAAATTTTTTTATATATTTTTTTTTATCGTACACATCGTGTAGCAAAAAATCTGACTAAATAGATTTAACTCCTGCTTAGTCAAATTTCTACGTCCACTACAGTTTGTTGATGGAGATGATTTTAGGTGAGCAGAGATTGTCCAGTTCAGATGAGAGAAAAAGCGGTAGATTTATTCGAGGATTTACATTATATATGTACATATAACCCTTAAAAAAAGGACTGCAATCATTCAAGCAGAAGTCTAGTACCTCAACTATCCACATGCTCTAATAAAATGACCATTGAGGCAAAACAAAAACAAGAGGCATGGGACTCTCTGCCTTAGAGAGAAAATGTCCAAACGAGGAATAACAAGTGCACAACATTTAAGCAGAGCACATGCGAAGTGGGATCCTGTGGTCGTTGCGGTGCGTGTCAGCGGGAGAGTGGGACTGTCTTCCTTTCAACGTTTCGTTTTCGCAAAGTGTCGCAGTGGAGTTTCTGTTGACGTTGTGGATGCATGTTGTGGCCCTAACCAGTACCCCTTTGCTGCTCGGGTCATGGCCTACAATAATTACTTGATTTTGCACCAACTCTCATGTTGGTTTGATTCGTTTACAGTCTAATCATTGAGGAACGTGGTTTATATTGGCTATCCATGTGTATTTGCCTTACCGCTTCACATTCGACATGCTAGTCCTGCTCGATCGGTGAGTTTTTATTAGTTTTGTTAGTCTTTCTCGTTAAGCTTTATTAGTTTTGTTTTGGATTTTTTTATAACTCATTTTTAAACTTAAAGTTAACTTCATAACAATTAAGTGTTTGTTTGGATGGTAGAATTAGAATTATAATTAAATAACATACAAAATTAAAATTGAATCAGAATTATAATTAAAATATGATCAAATTAGATTTGATTATTTAAATAATTATTTAATATAGATTAAATATTTAATTATTTAATATGAATTTAATATTAAATAATTTATTGTTTTTTAGAGGGAGGGGAAGAGGGAGAGAGCAAGAAGAGAGTGAGAGAGAGGGAGAGATAGAATGAGAGAGAAGAGAGAGGGAGAGAGAGAGATATACATGGAATTGAATCAGAATTAGAGTATGATTAAAATTAGAATTAATTATTTAAATAATTATTTTATATAAATTAATTATTTAATTGTTTATTATGAATTTAATATTAAATAATTAATTTTTTTAAAGGGAGAGAGCGAGAGAGAGAAATGAAGAATTGTAAATTCTTGGGTGTTACCTTAAGAATTGGAGGATGCCTTATTACAATTCCAAGAAATATGATATAGAATTGGAATTACAAATTCTTTCTCTTAACCAAACAACATAATTGGAATTGATTGGATCCAATATTTTTGATGTCTTCTTCCTCTCCCTCCTATTGAAGTACTTGTGTGTTGGTGTTTTTCCAAATGGAAAAGAAAACGTGAAGTGCCCATGTAGAAAAAAAAAACTACCATATCAATGCTCTGTTAATGATTTAAATAAACAAATAACGGTAATAAAAACATTAAATACAAGAAAAATGTTAATAATTATAAGACAGAATAAAAATGTAAGATCCAAAATTGAAAAAATTGACCAAAAATTCAGTTGCTATTTATGTTTTTAACGCTCATTCTTAGCTGTGTAATTTATTATGCTTCTACTTTTGTATACTGTTTTTCTAACGAGTAAATTATTATGGCCATAATTTTGTTTTCCATCCAGGACCCATTTTAATTCACCTTTATTTCCATTCAATTGAAAATATACCCCTTATTATCTTTCGTTTGATGCCACCAGCAATAAATCAAGAAAAAACCAAATTTAGTATTATATTTGCATATAGGTATGCCTGGAACTGTGGATATGGCAATGTTTTTTTTAATAAAAATGAGCAACTCACTAAATTATCAATTCATTTAGAATGACCTAATAAACTAGTAGCACTACTGCATCTTTAATTCAGCGTCCAAAAACAAGGTAGTGGGAATCGTATTCTTATAAGAACATGGCAAATTTTAGATCAAGTACAACAGTGTTCCAAAATTCTTTGATGCCGCTTGAATCCATGTCCTAAGAAACGTGAGCATGGATTTTTACCGTTAAGATAACCACAACACGACGAACATGGTAATATTAAACCAATAAGACTGAAGTGAATTTAATTTTGGGATAAATCATGATAAGGAGAATGAGCGACAACCCAATAATGAAGAAGCGGGGACCCCTGTTTAGCCCACAAATGTACAAGCAGTCAGCAGAGGCAAAGAGAAGATTGTGGTTTACGGATGAAGAGGCATGGACAAGGAGCCGGCAAATAGCTTCCTAAGTGGAGAAGCATAACAAAAAGAAAATAGCAAGAAAAATAAATTACAGATAAACGCGTCAAAAGCAGTTTGGATGATTCTATTCTAGCATGTCTCTCATTACGCCAACGTAAACTAAACATGCCTCGTGCCTTCTCTTTTTCTTGCATGTACATGTATCATAATTCATACATGTACCTCTTTGCTTTAGGATTAAGGTTGCATGCACGACAACTATACTATGATACTATATTATTTCTTTTGTTATATTATTTATGAAAGATATTTTCCTTTTTCTTTTTGTTTTCTCAAAACATCCTTAGAATTCGACCAAGCAGCCTATTATATATTAGGCCAAATTAAATTCTAACTCGAAAGCAGGAATAATCGTTAGGCAAACGAATAGTTCTAACTTATTTCAGTTTTATTTAAATATGTTAGTTTTAGAGATTTTCTACTTTTTTATGTACAATGTCAACGGAATTGTTTTATTTGATTTTTCTAATCTATTGACTGTTTCACAATATATCCAATAATTAATTATATAATTTAATTTTAAATATTTGAATTTTAAGTCAATTAAAATACTAAACTAAATTCCAATAACACTGTATAAGGCACAAATTTAAGTTCACTCCCGCCTAGTTAGAAAAAGACGATTTCAATTAACATATAGTAGTAGGCATTTAATAGTTTCCATTGCAGCGACTGCCGCAAAATGGAGTTAAAACGTTATAAAATCTTCCTACGTTGGAGCAAAATTGTTGCACAAAGAGAGATAGGTTAGATATGGCTATGGCTTCTACATCAGAAAGTGCAGCAACTGAAAACGTTGCCGACGCTTATCAGTTATAACTACGGTAATCATGGGAATTTTATTCTCAAGTTAGGAATTCTTTGTCTTTTTTCAGTCAATTACATCGTTCAAGTGTAGGTCGGGGTCAATCAAAAAAATATTGGAAGTGTTTTCCTCACTTATAAGTAGGTATATTTCTATATGCACCGACCCCAGATGAAGTGATTTTGACTTAGTTTTGCAAAACGATTCTCCTTAAATCCTGTCTTTACAGATTTTGTTTTCAATACCTAATTTTATAGATTTTTGTCGTTATTAATTGCTGTATGAACCGAGTCAAACAAGGGAAACAAGATCCACTTAGGTTTCGGAAATTTTGGAATGTGAACAAACTTTGATTTCAATGTAGAGCGGAGACCTAAAAAATATTACGACCACTTGCTTTAAGATAATTTTATCTCTGATTACACTCCATAGATAATGTGATTACATGATGATATGTCGGCAATGCAGGGTACCTGCATTTTTTATGGTTTTTCTTGGTCAGTAGCTTTTTTTATAGTATAGCTCTTATTGCATCCTGGGTTGTATGGACTATGGAATGTTTTTTTTTCGATAAATTAAGTAGATTTATTGATTATATAATGAAAAAGTAAATTAAATGGCACTTTTTAAAGCTTAAATAGTAATGTTTCCATCCCATAATAATATGTATTAACCACTTTTTACGGAAATTAAAAAATATTAGTTTTAGTAGTTAAACTCATTTAATTTCATAAATTTTTTTATTTATGCTTTTTGAGTAAATGTGTTGATAATTAATAAATTAGTTAAAAACTATTAAATAAGGGCAGTATTATAATTTTGCTAATAACAAATGCAATGAACAAAGAAAATGTGCATATATTTTAGAACACCTAAAATGAAAAATATGCCTACTATTTTGAGATGGAGTGAGTAATATATCAAGAATTTATAATCAAAACAAACACCCCAATTTCTCTAAGATTACGTTAATTTGAATATATGAATGGCAATTATAGTGTTTTGGTTGAATACATTGCTTTGTACAGTTGTTAGATAGCATGATTCCGGTGAGTACTAGTTTACAAGGCCATAGTTAGGAGAGATCCCAAAATTTTTGGGAGAGCTTATGGAGTACTGGATATAGGTGTGAACAAAAAACCGGCCGAACCGAAACGTTTTAAATCAAACCGACAATAAAATTGAAGCCAACTGAGTAAATGTAGATGAAGAATTGTCAAAATTGAAATGTTCGGTTCGATTGCGATTTTATCAATTAAAAAACCGAAACAAACTTAACCTTTTTTATACCACTATAAAACCAACTTCCCGAACTGAAAATTGAAACCAGTAGTTTGACTTTAGATGACTAGAAAGTAAAATTGACCCATTCGATTCGGTTAAAAAATTGTCCACAAAATCAAACCGAACCATGTGCACTCCTACCTGGATAGTTAGTTAATCAGGGATTGGCATTTTACTGAAAATTTATAATTGAAATAAATAAATATATTAAAAAATAAATAGGATGAAAAGAATACAGAGCAATTCCGTTTTTATAAAAAAAAACACAAAAAATAGGAAAAACGAAAGCAGGATGGACAAGATTTAGCAGCAGAGGAACCCCACATTAGCAGCATTGACAGAAACAAAATTGTGACATTGTGAGAGAAGGGTCATGCAAAACAGAATTTCAATTCTGTGGACAGAAAATGCAGGCTGCGAATTTTAAGACCCGAGGTTAAACCATGTTTTCCATCTCTTCTCTGTCACGTCTCATTTGTGGGTCCGTCCTTCTGGATATAAACATTAATATTTGTTCTCATCTCTTCTGGGTATATAAGGTATGATCTGAAAATGTAGGCCATTCTTTGCATATAATTAAACCAACCATCAATAATTAATCAAACAACCTATTCATCTTCTCATTTTGACCAGTCTGTACACAGTAATACTGCTGAGTTCCAGGATTTTTATTGACAGCGTTTTAGTCCACTACTTGTTGAACTATGTGGAACTCTCGCTAACATTTTCTCAATGGAGCTGGAATGATATGTTACTTTAATTAAAAAAAAAGAAAACTAGAAATGGATTCTTTTGAATGAATCGTGATAATAAAATGAACATCAAATAAAAAATATTGATAAGTATGGCTTTCTTGATTTTTAGTGGGAGCAAATTAATAATTTAAAGTTTTCTTTCGTATTTTAAACGAATAAAATTACAAGCAACGGCTTATAGAAAAAATAAAAAACACTGACGATAACGTTTCCTGTGTGTCGTCGCCACTTGTGATGGTCCAACGAGTGAACTGATTGCTGCCTTTGTGGCGAATTGTGATAACAACTTTGTTGAGGTAGTTTGCATTATAAATTAAAGCTTTTTCTCAGTTGAGTTGGAACATTAACCTCAATTTTGGATTGTACTTGCATTTTCGGATGTGGATCATCTCAATTTGTCAGTAGTTTTCAATTAAATAGGTTCCACCACTTGTGAGGATATTATTTTTTCCAATGAGACTGTCAAGTATTCTTTCGTTGTCAAATGTCACCACCACTTCAAATTAACATAGTATGACAAAACGATAATCCGCCAATTGGTTCCACTCTTTAATTGCTTGTGCAGGAAGACGCCAGTTAATGATTCTGATTGCTATTATTTTCTTAATTGATATGTGTAGATTGCATGTCAGATTAGATATTTGGGAGATGCTCTTTGAAGAATTTTGACCTAAAAACAATAGCTTGAAGTCTATAGCGCTCCAATGAGTAATGTTTTGCTTTTCATAATGTCACCACCACTTCAGACTTGATTAACGTTATTAATTTATAATGTTACTTATGAAATATCATGGGATGATTTTTGTTATTCTAAAAGAATTAACAGTACTATTTTTATTAAGGTTCTTTTGGGCTTGACAATATTCGTACCAAGAATTGCATTTTTATTTTGTGCAAAAAGGTTTATGACAATTCTTTCTTCTTCTTTTTTTTTGACGGGCAAGAAAATTCTTTCAACATTCCATGAAATGTACCTCACATATATCACTAGAAAGTACATGACATCCAACAACTAATTAGCCTTCCAATCCCCTTTACAAGCCAACCTATCATTATTGTCAGCTAAGGAATTTTAACCTTCAAACAAGCTAGCCTAATAGTAACTCTAATGAATTCAACAGACACAAAAAGAATACAAGTGTCTTGGCCCAAAAATAAAAAAGAGTACATGTATGCATTAATACACCAAAAGAATACATAATATTTTCATTATTAGCTTCACAAAGAGGGAGAATAATCTCCATAATAATCATAAAATATTTGAATACCTTTGAGATTTAAACTCAATATCTCTTGATTTTAGATGTGAGTGTTTACTAACTGAGCTACCTAACATTGACTAAAGAATACATAATATGATACTTTACCTACATGCTGATAATAATTATTGAATATATTACTCCTTCCGTTCCAATTTGATCGTAATTTCTATTTTGGGATTCTAAAATATAGGCATACTTTTCTTTTTTTTTAGCATTCATTATTAACAAAGTTATAAATTTGTCCTCATTTAATTTTTTCTTTCAATTAATTCATTAATTATCAATACAATTAGTGAAAGGGTATAAGTATAAAAATTTATGAAATTAAATGAATTTAACTATTAAAACTAATTTTTCTTAATTTTTGTGTTTTTTAGTTAGTATTTATCAAAATGGGACGAATGGAGTATATTTCTTAAGAAGCTGTCAATTTTTTTTATATTTTCACAAAACAAATTCTACAATCTACCAAATTTTACGTACTTGTTATATTTTTACTATATAATCTCCTCTATTCACTAAAATCTACTCAATCTATCTTAAATAAATATTCTCAATTTACTTTTATAACCACCATAAAGCAAACATCCCCTAATAAGATGTTTTGAGTGATAAATTAAATTATAAAAATAAGTCGAAGTTGGATAATTCAGTTGATAAACAACTATATATATGATTAAGAAATCTTGAATTTAAATCTCAAGAGCATCCATATGAAATTTTTTAAAGAATCTAAAGTTATGAAAATAAATCAATTAAAATGAATAAAAGTTTTCTTTAAAAAATTATAAAACATAAATCACATAATTTAAAAAAATAATAAATGATCAAATTTTGGTTGCTCGAAATCCGTGAGACACACTCCGCGGTAAAGGAACGGCCGGTGACTCTTAAAAACCCGCTCTCGTGAATCTCTTCAATTTCCGATTCCGCGTCTCCGCCACCAACACCGCAAACAAAACGACCCAAATCAAGACAGCAATCCCACGTGTCCTCCAAACAGGGAGATCCAGGGAAGTGACCGGATACAACCGGTTTCAGTTACAACCGGGTGATTACGCATGAGACACGTCACAGCTCATCTCACCGACAGACGGAACGCGGCGAGGTGGAGCCCACGAAGACAAGACACGTCAGCGGAAAATAACAAATAGGCATGCAGCAGAAATTGACTGTCGTCGCCATGTGGTCCTATACTCTCTCCACGTTAAAATTTGCATCCATGTTGTAATAAACAAATCTGTGTCATTATTTTATTAATATTTTAGTATTTAGTTTTGGGTTCCTCCCATCCCATGAAAACCTTACATACGTCCTCCTCCATTTCATGCTTTTCAATTCCCTCTCTAACGAACTCCCGATCTTTTTTATTATTTATTATTATTGTTTAGGAGATGCGGTATTGGTTAAAATCCATGCCATATGATTGTATAGATGGACAGTATAATATAAAAATAAAAAAGTTTTTCTTAAAAATTAAATATATATGAATAATAAATATACTACGAGCAGATTCATTATGTAATTAGTTCAAATTATATAGTATGTCATTTTTTTCTAAATTTTTAATTCTCGTCCTTTAATAAATACAATCGTTTTAAAATAAACATATAAGTACTAGATCGGTACTTAATTTGTTGCGCTCGATCCAATCAATACTCAATTAATATATATTATAAATATTATACGAACGAAGAAAATTTAAAAGAAAATTGATTTGACGGTTCAAATATTAATCCGCATATGTGATCAGAAAAAAAGAAGGACAATCCCTAAATGGATGAATAATTCTTTTTTAAAAAATTAATAATTATGATTCTCCACTTAGTAATTAACTTAAACTCTAGACAAAAAGAAGTATAGTTTTATAATTTTTTATAAAACTTGGGAAATTAATAAAAATGAGATGGGGGAATTTATGGCGTATGGGAGGCTTGTAGTGTTGTGCATTACTGTGGGCGTGAACTCGTGAGGCAGGCATAGGAACGATTACCATCAGTAATTACAATAGAAACTCTGTCTTTATATTTTTGATGTTTAGTGCAAAAGCACATCATTTCATCAAAACCACAATCATTGCTAAACATGCTAAGGGGTTTTTTTTTTATCTTTTAATTCTGCTTTCTTTATTCCTACTAAACGTTCCATAGTTTTCTTCAAGTGATAATATGCTTTAACTAAAATTAAATATTTATAATATTTTGATTATTAAAAATATAATATTTATCCAATACAAGTCAAAGATGGTAAAACAAGAATTGGTCGGTGTATATTATTCCCGTAGTTGACCGATTGATTGAGCTCACACAATCACAGCAGTGTTATAAGTTAGTGGTGAAAGGAGGGTTGAATGGGATTATTAAGAGGGTGGTTAATTATGTTTTGCCCAGAAATAGGGTAATGTGGGAGTGTAATAAATGAACGGAGCGGGTGAGAGCTGAGGCCTACACCATGCTACAATTCAATCCAATTCATGCGCCACCGTAACGTGAAAACCCATAATTGAACAAAATGTAAGTACACGACAATGGCCACTGCGGCGACATTTCCGGCCAAAGTCAAAACCTCACCTCAAGCAACTAACCTTGTCCATTTATAAATATAC
>CAODLS012570877.1:0-10394 GCA_948243855.1 Flueggea neowawraea
AAGGGGTTAAAACGTAAAGTTTTAACTTGTTACTTTTGGTGAAAACAAGGAGACGATTGTGCGAAGCGATTAGAGGTAACCATTCGTACACGTTTTATTTATTAGCATGTTTCCGTTTTTGTTAATTTTTGTTTATGTGCAAACGTTCATTGGTTGTGTTCTACGTGTTTATAACATGTTTCTGCTGCCTATATTTAATATGATCACATGTAGAGTTCCCAACAATAATTGATTCGACCAAGTATGACTAGTTGGGCAAGTAAACTTGGTTATAAGGATTGTCTGGTGTAAGAGAGGAAGTTCGTTTTTAGACGCATTTACACTAGTCTCATAAGTTTGCTAAGCTAGCTCTCATGTAATGTGTCACATGATGTGTGAACTTTGAGAAAAAATTTCGTGAGATCATGAAGTTCGAAAGAAGTGATTGTGTGGTTATGAACTAGTTGAAGGCATACATTTCCAGTAGTCTGAGCTGTTGTTGCATACACTATGGCATAATGGAGTTTTTTTGTGAGAGACGCCTTCTAGTAGGATTGCATTAAGAGCTGTTATATAACCCTAACAGGTGTATAACAAATATGCTCTCATCGTATGTTGGTCGCGTGGTCTATTTTCCTGTATGACGAAGGGATCGAGTATGGTTACGTAAATACTAACCATGTTACATGACATGTTAAGGTTCCGCCATGTACGAGTGAGAGATGTTGGAAAAAGAGGTTCTCCCATGACTTGTGAACCGAACCAGTCGGTCAAGGTGTGAACTGGGACTGGGGACCGAGACCTATTAGTAAGCCCAATTGAGTTGGGCCCATAAGCTTATAAGGTTCATAATGGGCCCAATGAGTAAAGCCCATTTGGAGGCTTATAAATAGGAAGAAGAGAAGAGAGAGAGAGAGAAGGAGAAGAAAGGGAAGAGGAAAAGAAAAATGTTTCTCCCCTCTCTCATCCTTCTGTCCATTTTACTTCCTCCATCTCCTTGCACCATGAATCATTCGTTGATCATTTCAATCCGCGTGACAACTAGACTGTGAATGAGATAAGCACTCTCGTCGGCAACATGACTGTGGTTTGCTCACAAGACCAAAATCGGATTTGATCATGTTCCGCTGCTGGTTGTTGTTGGCTTCCGCTGGAATCGAGGTTAGTAAATCGAACCTATTATTTATACTATTTATTTGTTAAACCGGTATAAGATTCCTTCATTTCGCATATTTGAGTCATCTTAAATTAATGTATACATTGTTGGACTAATAGTTGCACATATATGAATCTTACAACCAAGCACGTAATATCTTTTAACCTTTATAAGATGGACTGCGGCTTGTCTACAATTTGCCTCTGTCCATCGTTGTTTTCTTTTTTTTTTTTTTTTGATAAATCTCAGTCCATCGTTGTTTAGTAATAATTCTCCAAAAGTCTCAACACTCTCCATAAGTAGTATTAGTACCCGTGCAATACGTGGATTTGTTCGATAAAATATTTAAAATATAAAATATTTTCATGACAAAAAATAAATATTTTCTATTATCCTTTTTCATAAATATAAAATAATAAATATCACGGAACTTTATAAATAAAATTCCAAAATGATGGTACCTAATATAATAAGGAATAGGGTGAATTATGATTTCGTCCCTGTGCTTGGGGATGAAACCATTGATTTTTAAAAACGCATAGACGGAATTACATATTATCTTTTTTCTGAGTATATTAGAGCAAACTACAGGGCGAATCATAATTCACCCTAAGGAATAGTTACGAAAAAAAGAATTGGATGCTTGATGATCAGATGCTAAACATAAATTTACTAAATAAAAAAATTCCAAAAAAATCTCAATTTAAGACAAAAATAAAAAGAAGTAGAACACCAAGTTTTTCTGTACCTATACGACTTGACATGCGACCCCCTGTTATTGTAGAAAAAACAAAAAAGGTCCCAATACTCACAAAATCTATGTAAAAGTCGAAAGTCTTGGCAACAGTAATAACGACTTTAGTGGTCAATTCCTTTACTAGTCCCCTGCTTGCCTTTACTGAAGTTTCTTGACATTAGATTCAATAGAACTAAAGGAAAAAGAAACAGGATAATTAAATGTAAAACTAAGAATTAACAGGATAATTACAAACAAATTATCTAAGAACCTAGAGTTTAATGGATATTCAAATTCTAAAAATTGAGCTCAACTTCAACTATGACTGTAGATATTCTAAAAGAGGTGCCCACATTCTACAAGGTTGACTCAATGACATACCCTATCGAAATTGACTCTAACACTATCATATACACCTAACAATGAGAGATTTATACTGTTGACGGACAGACATAACACCAAAGCAGTAATCTGAAATGTTTTTTGGGGATCAATATTTTTTACCACTTTCTTTAATAGTACTCGGCTACTTCTCATTTTTATGATCATGCCTAGACACGTATGTCAACTTCGTATAGAAGCAACCAACAATCGCTAATAAGTTTATAATCTAAAAATATTAGAAACGGCTTTAATAATCTTGGCAAAAACACATTTTTAATATTGAAAATTGAGGATTTTAATTTTAATGAGACAGGCGAATACAGAACAAATAAAAACGAACACTCAATATAATTTGGAATCATTGATATCCATAAATGATGAAGTTGCAGAACACTTAGACTGTGATGGGTAGAGGTGACACGCACTTTGCAAAAATGCCAAGTGATCTTTAATTAATCATTGTTATTTATTAAGCTGCTTCAAGTCAATCAAACTTCTTAGCACTTCTTTATTTTTCATTCATGTATATCTTGTCTGGGCATATCAACAGAATGCGGCTCCTTATTATTGTCGTCCCACTTATCCAATCGTTTCCGTGCTTTCTCAACCTGAAAAAAGGCAACAAAAATGTAAAGTAAAACTAAAGTGGACACTATTTTTGGGCTGCGCAATGAGCTTTCAGGTCTACTACCATATTGTGTTAGAATTTCTCCATCACATAATTCCCTTGCCAGCAGGTTGATGAACTTCGTATAACTCCTTTCTTTTGTTGCATCTTATCAGAAATGGAAATTTTGATTTTTTAAAGTTGAACATCAATTCACAATTTACCAAATCTATCTCCAACAAAAACCAGGGATGGAGCTAGAAAAATTTTATCTCATAGATTCCTTGAAGTTTTTAGAGCATGTACAACAGTCTCTTTATATACATGGAGTTAAAATATATTATTTTATTCTTATTTGTTTTATTAACTTATCTTAAAATTTTGTGTATTAGAGAGACAAATATATTAACAAGTAAATATTTTATTGATGAATTAAATAAATAGTATTAAAAAGTTAATAGTAATTTTTTAGTTTTATTGAGGAATTGTAGTACTAAAAAAATCTTTTGGTTAATTTATTGGTAAAATATGGAAAAAAAGAGTTAGATTGTAAATGATAGAGTTAGATTGTAAATGATATTATAGTAGATACAAAATTCGAAATAACAAATAAGATAAAATATTATATTTTTAAGGAGTATTGTGAGGAGTATTATTGTACATGCTTATATTTCGCCCTAAAAATTATTAGAAGACAAGACAAGTCTTGCAACCAAATGAAAGTCACATATCTCACTTGCCAGGAATCCTTGACTATATATATATCATATATATACCGAACACAACATACATATAAACATGTTTTTCTCTTCACATTTTATGATACAATCAACAAAATTTACTAAAATATATCTCAAATAAACACCTTCATCATTAAATTTTGGGGGGGGAAAAAACACTCCTGTTACGTTATCAGTAGTTCTATGACCACTATAGTATTTTCGAGGCTTATTATCTTTATTAGGTACTTATTCCATGTAAAAATTAAAATAATTAAAACTAAAAAAGTAATTACTAAAATAATTATGTATTTGAAATCTCAAAATACTGAAACAATGAAACAATCAACAATCTAATATAGGAATTTCAGGCCCCGTTTGTTTTAGTAGTCGGTTAAGCAACAGTTGCGTATCACAACCCTTCCACTAACTGCATTGGATCTGTTAATGAAGGTGGTGCGTTTCAGTTGCGAAACGCACGAAAACACTCCACCAACTACTAAAATAAACGGGCCTTAGTTTTTAGCGGATCACGTATTCCTAATTTAAAATTGAATTACAGTAAAAGTTTGATTTTTTTTTTTCAAATAATAAAAAGTTTGATTTTAAAGATTTGAAGATTAAATATACCTCTTTGTGCCAATCTGTTCGATATATAAACCAAATAAGGATGAGAGTTTGCATGAGAGTGCCACCTACCATCCCACACCATATTCCCTGTCACCACAAATATATACACCATAGTAGTTGATTCAAGATATATTATACAAGTCGTGATTAAATTTTGATCTGTTTTTTGGTATGATCCTCTAAATTTTTAATTTTTTTCAAAGTAATCACTCTTTAATGTCTCTGTTATGTTGTCCAATATGATCATTAAACTCTAAGCTACACTATGGTCACGACTAAAATAAACGCTCAAGTAATTAGAGAATTATGATAAAATTAAAGTGAGTAATTACACTAGAAGGATTAAAATTCAGTTATCATACTAAAAAATCATCAATGAATAAAATCAGTTAAAAAAAACAACAGCAGAGTTTTTAATCAATAAAATGAATATTACTTAATAATTAATATTATTAACTGATGAATTTATACTCACCTTTGCACCCCAGTCAAGCTTGAATCCAAGAATGCAACCCAATGGAATACCAATAAAATAGAAGCAGCCCACATTAACAAACGCCACAAACTTTTGCCGTCCACTCCCAACGGCCACGCCTATATATGACAAGTCCATACCCAACCTCAAATTAAATTGAAAAAAAAAAGTATCCTAATTTAGAAGTGGAAGATCAGATAAACGCCCCATTAATAGACAGGAAATGGCCTACACCATGAACAGATAAAAAGTTAGATAAATTCGAACTTTAAAATATTAATTCGGAACATATATGGGTCCTAATTGCTCACAAATTGTGGGCGGGGAGACAGGAATCAGGTTCATCCACATAGCATAATGGCCATTATAATCCCGAAAAATGTGTTTTCAATAAACCGAATCTAAGTATCAAATTTAGCGCGAAAATTTGATGCCATAAATGTAGATGACTAAATTAAACAAATGTAATTGATATTCTATTGATCAACCATCTGAGTTTATACATGAATGTCCTCTATACGAGAATTGAACTCAACCTTCCAATAAGTTCAAATTCCTATGCTTGATTTAGAGGGCATGAGACTACTACGTAGTAATCATTTTTTAAAAGAATAAAAAAAATAAACTAATGTAATTAAAAAGATTTATTATAAGGAATACCGGATAAAACAGGCTGAACTCCGTTAAGTACGATAGAGGCAGCTAGATAAGGAGCGAGTTGTGAGACAGCATCAGCAACTGAAGTACCACTAGTGAAAGCATAGCTCACCACATGATGCAATGACATCACAATCACAGCCACCATCAAAGCTATGCTTAATGAGCTCAAAGTTACAGTTTTTACTACAAATGATGCCGATTTCGGATTTCCAGCTCCAAGTTCGTTGCTCACTCTCACACTGTTAATGGTTTCAAGTATCAGATATTAATATAAATGTAAACACTTGCTTAATGATATGGTAGTTACTGCTAATTGGAGGCGATAAAGGGAAAAAGAAATCTAACCTTGCAGCTGCATTGAAACCCAACGAAATCATATAAACCCAATTTGAAATTGTATTGCTGGATTCAGAAAATTACAGAATGAATTAATTTAATTTGTCCATGAGTAGATGCTTGACATTGTAGTAATTAATGTAAATAGAAATATAGTGTTTGGTTGAAAAAGATTGGTGTTGATAAAATATCGCATGTTCAAATAAGTTGTTGATTTAATAATTAATGTAATTAATATATTAAATCTAAATGGATTTCATATTAAAGAATAGTGATTCAAATTTTAGATAAAACACTTATTAGAAGGAGAAAAATCATATGTGATCTAATTCTCATATGGTCACGCATTTTATATATATATTTATGTGTGTGTGTGGTGTTCAATGGTGTTTATCCAATTATATGGGCTATACTTACCAGATAGTGACGGCGGACAAGGCAATTTCAGCATTTTTAAGCAATCCAACAATCAAAGCAATAATTTGGTAGTACCACATTTCCAGGCACAACATCACAGACGACGCAACCGACAACTTGAAGAAGTCCCACAACCCGAAGAAAGCCTGGAAAGTAAATCCAGTTCAAGTGGTCTTACATTTTTTGCTCTTTACAATGTAAACGAACTGTGCCACCACAACGACCCACCATGACAGACTTAACGTTAATGATGCACCAATCAACCCCCACCCCAGTTTGAAAATTGCAATCCAACTTATCAGGAGATGCAACACGAATGTCGCTGTAGATATGCAAGCGCTCGGAAAAACTATGCTCTGAGACTGTAAGAACTTTTGTTGGGGAAATATGGCGGCGTAGGCAAATATTTGTGGAATCAAACCGTACAGGAATATTGCGGCCTCGGCGGCAATGTTTGTGGGTTCGCCTACTAAGAGAAAGATTTGTTTGCTGAATAAGTAAATTGCAGTTAGCGGGATTCCAGTTGCCATTAGCAGAATTGTTGCTCTTTGAACATATATTCCCAGCATTTCGTACTTGTGTGCTCCATAGGCTTGCCCACATAGTGTCTCCACTGCGCTTCCCATTCCGAACTGCATTAATTGTCACATTAATCGGATAGTAGCTGGATTTTTTTTTTTTATTTTGGCATGGCTAGAAATGGACAATACGAGAGCAGAATTCAGTCTTTTAAGACTCATTTGGTTCACTTTGCTTGGCGTAAGTTCCCTTGAAGGAAGTAAAGAAGTTCTGCTTCTGTCTCAGCTCAAAAAGTTATCTCCTGAGTTCTTAAAGCAGTGGACTTGACTTTTTGAAAAGTTAAATAAATTTTTTCACGGAAAAGAATTTAAAAGAGGTTAAACCATTACCAAAATGCCATATGCAAAGGATTGGAGGCCATTGTTGCCAAGAGAAGCCGCAGCAAACTCCAAATTTCCGATATGGCCGCAGAAGATGAGAGAGGACATGGAAACCATATTGTTGAGCAAGTAAACAAAAATGGCGGGGCCTGCCACGTGAAACAGAGTCTTTAGTTCCATGAAAGTGGCTCTTCGAAGTCGCTCAAAGTGAGGCAAGCTCGTGTCAGATAGTAAGCCTTCAAGTGCGGAGCTGAATGGTCCTGATGATAGCCTGTGAGCAGGAGTGTTATCAGGATCCTGATGAATGTTACTGTCGTTAGAGGCCATATGTCAGAGTGGGTGTGAGTACGAGCTGTGGACAAGAATGCGAACCTGCATGCATATATATGATTGTAATTTATGATTATTATAACATAGAATTATGCTACAATTCAACAATTATTTTACTATTTTTTTATATGAACATGTCGCTCCTCAAACTCCTTCTTTCTATAAATTGAAAGTTACAATCTTAAATTTTATCTTCAACAGACTCTTTAAATCTTGGCTCCTTCCTCAAATTAATTAAGTATGCAACAGTAGTACAGTGCCTTCACAAATATACGAAACTACAAAGATTTCTTAATTAATTTTTTATTATTTTTCTTCCATCATCTCCATCTCCTTTCTTCTCTCAACCTTTCTATCTCATCTTACTTCTTAGTTAGATATTAATAAAATGTTAATTTAGAGAGTGGAAAATGGAATATTATTAAAGTGGGTCAAATTTTAAGATAAGTTAAATTAAGAGTTGAATTAAATATAATATTTGTGGAAGATTATAAAGAGCAGTGTTAGACATGTTCTAAAATCATTTTATTTGCTCCTATTAGACACCAATTCTTATTCTTTAGTATTATAATTGATTTCAATACTGATAAGTTACAAGCCAATTTTTTTATTATCATTTTCTTTTTCATTATTTCCCTTTTTATGAAATGGATTCTATCTTTGTGTTCCATCTATAATAATAAAGTCCATTATTTTGTTCAATTCGAAATTAATCACTATAAAAAATAAGAATAAACTAAAAAATGTTACATGCTACACATTTTTTAATGGTAAACAAAAATATGTTGTATTTTAAATACTAAATTTTCTTAAAATCCAAAACGCTCATAGTTGTCAAACCAGCCTTTCATGTTTTAATAATTTAGTGAGGAATATCTTCACTTCTGGCCATAATTCTCAGCTGCATCCAAACATCTTGAAATATCAATCAATCAACAAAATGAAAAGCTTACTCGTGGGAAGTAGGGGTCATCATGGACGATCTGACTCAAGAACTGGAACCAAAATTTCGGTTCTTCCAATTTTTAAGAATTGGAATCGAACCGAAAAAAGGAAAAGAATCGAACCGAAAGACTCGAAATTTCGAGAGAAAACAGTTTAGTTCTTCAAGTCTTTCGAGACGGAGAAATTGGGACAGTTTCGGTTCGGTTCTTGAGACTTTTTTCCAAAAAACAACACATTCAATCAAAACTTTTATACAAACAAATAACTTTTACAACATAATATTAAATCTACAAACAAATTAAATCAATATAAAAGTAACTATACACCAAAGATTAAATCCAAAAACAAATTGAACAACAAAATATTAACCTACACAACATAAGATTACAAATTACATAATATCTAAGACAAAATATATCTTATCCATCATATGTTAATTGTTCAACAAATAATCAAACCCACCAACATAATGATTTGAACACCTATAATTATATATATAATATTTTTGGTTCGTCAGTTTGATTCGGTTCGAATAGTGCTTAAAATCTAAAGCCGAACCAAATGAAAATTTCAGTTTGGAGAAAATCAAGAGTCAACGATTCTTTTTTATCTAAATATTTAGTTCAGTTTGAATATTTCTGAAACTCGTGTTCAACCCTAGTGAGAAGTATTACTAGTAGTAAATGGGATCTTGGTGTATAAACAGCAAGACGAAAAAAATATATGATAAAAAAAAAAGGAACGAGAGGATTTGTGATAAGAGTACATTGTAAACAATAGAAACAGCCCAGCACTTCTCTTAGGTAAACAGCCCAAATTGACATATCCGAGTTGGAGCCCAACAAGCAACGTCCCTCAATCGTCACTGCTTCCGTGGTTCGTAGACCGTAGTTGATAAGAACATCCCAACAGTCTTTTTATATTAACTCTTTATAATGTTATATTCAATTTAATTTTTTTATTATTTATTTTAAAATTTGAATTAAATTTTTTTATTAATTATTATTTTACTACTTACTCAAAAAACAAAAGAGAAGGGAGTGAATGATAACTCCACACAACTGTAGAGTCATTATTCACTCCTTCCTCATTTTTTAAAATTTGATAATAAAAAATTATTTATAAGTTAAAAAAATAAATTATTGTACAATTTTTAATATTTTTAAGATATAAAAAAATTAAAAAATATTATTTTGAAGAGTATGATAAAAAGTATGTGCAACACACTATTTTACATTGAGTACTTCCATGAATTTAGAGAGTTTTAATTTAAAGTGTTGCTCCAATAGCTTCTTACAAGTATAATTCCTTCCTTACATATATTAAAATTGTAACAGTGCCTCCAAATGTAAAATGAGGCAAAAGTGGCTCCTAGCTAAAATTTTATTACTTTATTTTTGTACTTCTAAGTCTTCATTGAGCAAATTTAGATCATGTATGTTGTGGTAATTTGTTTTTATTAATAAATAATAAATTAGAGAGTGAGATAAAGAGTATTGTTCGAGTGTACATAATTTTCAAGACAAATTAAAATTAGGAGTTAATAAAATATAATACAATGAAGAGTGTAGTAGAGAGTAAGGGTGATTATGAGTCGGTTTTGATCGAATCTGACCCAAGAATCGGAACCGAATCGAAATTTTGGTTCTTCCATTTTTCAAGAACCAGAACCGAACCGAAATACCTGAAATTTCGGGACAAAAGATTCGGTTCTTTAGGTCTTTCGAGACGGAGAAACCAGGATGATTGGTTTTGTTCTTGGGACTTTTTTTCCAAAAGTAACTCTACACCAAAGATTCAATCAAACTTTTATACATACAAATAAATTTTACAACATAATATTAAATCTACAAACAAATTAAACCAACATAAAAATAACTCTACACCAAAGATTAAATCCAAAAACAAATTAAACTACAAAATATTAACCTACACAACATAAAATTACAAATTACATACTAATTAATTCAACAATATCAAAGGCAAAATAAATTTCATTCATTATATGTTAATTGTTAAACATATAATCAAACCCAACAACATAAAATAAATCCCATTAATCATGTCTTAATAATTCAGCAAATAAATGACAAAAAAAATGTTCTTTAACAGAATGAAGTT
>CAODLS012570919.1:0-44746 GCA_948243855.1 Flueggea neowawraea
AGCTTCCAAACTACTGACCGCCGGTCGATGGCTGGTCGCCTCGGAAACCAAACCGAGCTGAAACAAAATATTTTCAAATAAATTAATACGGTAACTGTGGCAATGCAGAACATATATGAGATGCAAATGCAGGCTCAAAAATCCAAATTAGTGTAAAATTACAAATTAGTCCCCGACTTTCGTAAAATTACACTTTAGCCTCTAAAACCTCGAAAATTAATTATTAATTCCCAAAAATTTCAGAAATTAATAATTAACACAAAAATTTTAGAATTTATAATTAAATCATCCAAATAACTCAATTTATAATTAAAACCTCAACTTTCCCAAAATTACACAAATTACCCAACTTTTTCAAAAATTACAAATTAACCCCCAAAAATTACAGACGATCGGTCGTTCAACATCATTTTTCCAGATTTTCTATTTCATTTTCCATCAATTTTCACTTATCCAAAACACCTCCAATTCACTCCTAATCTTCATTAATCACCCAATTAACATCAAAAACATAAAATTAACTCTTTAATTACCAAAAATAAAAATTCAAAATTTTACCCAAATTTATTTAAAATAAGTATTCCACAAATAATTATCCAAAAATAATTATTCCCAAAACTAATTATCCACCAATAATTATTCAAAATAATTACTCCAAATATAATTATCCAAAAATAATTATAAAAATTATTCGGGGTATTACATATATGTTGTTGATTTGTTATTGATACTTTGTTTATATGTTGTTTTCAATAAATAAACTTCATATAAATAAGATATATGTTTTTGATTTGTTATTTATATGTTGAGAATAATATATAAATAAATCCGTAATTTATATGTTGTTGATTTATTGTTTATATATTGTTTATATGTTACTAATAATTTGTTTAGATGTTTTCAATATATACATAAGATATCAATAATATATAAACAATATTCAAGTTTTAAAATAAGAAACAACATACAAACAAATTCAAAAAAATGAACAACAAATTCTAAACAAATTTGCATATTGTTTAGAACATATAAGCAACATATAAATAAATTTTAAATAAGTTTTAAAACAAGAAACAACATACCAACAAGTTTTAAACAAATTTGAAAAAATGAACATATTTTAAAAAAAAATTCTAAATACATAAACAAGTTTTAAACAAGAAACAATATATAAACAAGTTTCAAATACAGTTTGAAAAATAAACAGATTTTAATCAATTTTTAAACAAATTTTGAACAAATTTTAAATGACACCATTAAAATGTAATTTATTAAATTAAAAATATAATTTATAAAATATGGTACAATAATGCGCATAATTTTAAATTTTTTGATAAAATATTGAAAGTTAAGTTAACGAATTCGTAAAATATTAATGTGGGTGACGTGAATTCAAAAATCACCCTTTCTTTTATTTATTAAACTGGAGCAAAGGCTACCACCAATTAAATTGTTGCAACTTGCAATTATAGCTCTTTCTTTTTTTCTTTTATTTTTATTATTTTTTATTAAAATGAAAATGAAAATAATAATTTACCAAAAAAATAAATAATAATTTACCCAAAAAATAAATTAATAATTTTTTTGCAACATTATTATTATTATTATTATTTTGTTTAAATTTTGTAAGAATATTATTTTTTTAAAATTGCAATGGAACTTCTAAAATTCTAATATCCATGACGCAATCGTAAGTATTTCAATCGCGGGCATAAAGTTGCACAAGATCGGCTCTTCCATCTATTTAATTTTATGTATTTAAATTTAATTTTACTTAATGCTTTAAAATTAATAGATAAATTTTAATAATTTAATTTATTAAAAAATTAGTTAATAAATTTTCTCATTAATATAATAAATTAATTTATTAGTAAATTTTAATAATATAATTTTAATATTATACAATTTATATTATTAGTTATTTAAAATTGTGTGTAATAGATATTATGAGTCCAACTTATTAAATTTTAAAAAAATTATATAATATATAAAAACTGAACACACTTCATAAAAATATGATATTTGGTATTTCAATAAAATAACATGTGACAGTTCTTATTAAGATATTTAATATTTTAGTGAATATTTATTTTCTATTAAAAAATAAATAAATATAAAAACAAATCTTATGAGAGTTTTAATATTAATTTTTATGTTTTTATATTTTTTAATTTTAAATAATTTTTATTATAGTCTCAAATATTTATAAAAAATAAAAATAGAGTAACGTTCGAAGCTAAAACTAATTGTAATAATAAACGAGGTTTACTTTGTTAACGTGTTAAACTCATTATATTCGGAATAGTTTGAATCCCGAATAGGTTGAGCCATTGTGAATTTGTGATACCCCTGCATCCAAATATTGTGAATTTGCGGATGGCTATTAGAGCAACCAGTTCCCTAATGGATGCGGTACATCCCAAGTTCGAACCCTCCTGCATATAATTGTAATAGTCATCTCCTATGAGAGTTGTTGGTTCATCCAAAAAAAGAGAAAGTAAAGATTTTGCCATTATTTATTATATACCACTGTAGGCTCGTAAAAAACAAAGAAAGTAAAGATTTTACCACTATTTATTATCTGCCGCCACAATTAAATTCATATTTAAGCGTATTTACATATTGAGAGACCAAGTTTAGGTAGCAAGTCACTGGTGGTAAAAGCTCCCAAGAGGATACGACGTCGTTGCCATCCTGGGTGATACCGCGGCCACAATGAACACAAACTTTTTCCAGTTAAGATTAATAACGCAACTTTTCGAACAGGAAGTAATTTATAAAACTTCTCGCATTCCGGATCTGCTCAATTGAATTTCCCCAAAATCACCAATTAGGGTTTCAATAATCGATCTTGAATGGGAGGTCACGGCGGTCTCAACATCCTTCCTCAAAAGCGATGGAATGTCTACAACTACGAAAACAGAGAAAGTCCGCCGCGACGAAGAGGCCGCCGCTAGAGAGGAGCAACTGAAACGCGAGCAACAACGGAAGCGCGATGCCGAGCTCCGCCTCGAACACCTCCGCACCGCCCGTGGCCTCGCTCCTCTCACAAAACCGCCCGAACCTGACCAAAAAACAGAACCGGAACCGGAGAAAAAGTCGAACCACATCAACCTCTTCGAAGGAATCAAAATCTTCGACCCGGTGGAGGTGGAGGCGCCGAAGAAGGCAAAGAAGGTGGAGAAGGAAGAGGCGAGAGTGGTGACGGCTGAGGATGAGAAGTACAGGTTGGGCTATGGGGTTGCGGGGAAAGGAACTAAGGTGCCCTGGTACTTGGAGAAGAAGAGTGCTGAAGTGGATGATGAGAGGGTTGAGAATGAGGATGACAGGAGAGTGAAGGAGGGGAAGAGGAAGAGGAGTGGGAAGAAGACGCTGGAGGAGTTAAGAGAGGAGAGGTTGAGAAGGGAGAACAAGGAGAAGGAGAGGCAGTTGTTGCGGGAAATGAGTCGCATAGATGGAGGGTTTTCAAGGAGAGAGGTTAGTTCTAGTTGATTGATTTACTGTATATTGGGTTCTCTTCAATTTTTAGCTGTATTTGTTTTGGATTATAATGCTTATAATTTGATATTTACATTCGATGAACCTTAAATTTCTGCGATATGTGGTGATAATGAATATTTATTTTGTGTTTGAACTTGGCAATGCATTTTTTTTTGGTTCTTGCTTTGATAAATGTTGTCACTTGATTATATTGCGGAAACTTGCTTGATGGGTCGGGGTATTAATCTATTAGACTATTAGTGTCGGTGAGTTGGTTCTTGGTTGAAGACTGAATTCTTGTATTGATACACGGTTTGAAGGAATCAACACGCTAGTGCATCCTGTGGATGTCAGATGCTTGATTGTTAATTATATGTGCCTCTGTATTGGCGAGAAAAAAGTTTTCTTCTTCAAAATTTGCAGAGGTTTCACGAACGGCCATAGACTGATTTTGGCTGTTTGAAGCCTTTATTTTGAGGGTCGAATTGGTTATTGTACTTATTCATTGTCTAATTGGTAGAAAGCAGCCGAGTCTAAAGTGGTGTTTTGGCTTTCACTTTATTTTCAAGGCTATGTGCATGTAAACTAAGTTTATGGGATAGGCTCGCCATTTAGACTGAGTTTCTGATCATTTGGTCTCAATTTTTTGAGTGCAAAAGAGTTAAATCGCTAATTTCATATTATTTTCAAGTGTATTTTGCCTCTTTAAGAAGCTTTGCTTTATTTCACAAACTTCCTGAAGCTGACCACAGTCATGATTCTATTGCTTTCTTTTTTTTTTTTTATTTTGTCCGAATATTGCTTTCTTAATTTAGTTATTAGTTATTACTAAGATGTGGTTGGTCTCGAGGACTAAGCAATACCTGTAATGAAGCCTCTGTTTGGTTTGGGATGAAATCATAATGACTTCTTATCTTGTTCTGTCAGCAGAAGATGGTGATCAAACTTGTATGTATCTCATTGACGGAATGAGGGAACGGAGCCGCAAGATTTTCAATTATTGGAGTTTGCGAAGAAGTGAAGGGTTGCTCGAGAAGACAAAGCGCAAATCAATAAGGAAATACAGTCTAATTAAGATTAGCTGTTGTTTCAATGTGCAAACCTGCGCTAGGAGGCTAGTAGCAGTGCCCAAAAGTAAGGCAGGCATAGTTTACACTGCAACCAATTCATACAATCTAGTGACAGAGAAGTGTGTTTGCCTTACAAGTCTTTGTCTTCAATACTGAGAGTTTCGGAAGTATACAGATAATGTAAGTACACGATAGGAGACTTTCTCAATCTTGATGGTGCAATCACATCCTTTTTAGACTTGACTTCAAGATTAGCCAGGATATTATTATTTCAATAAAGTTCTGAACTCTCTCTCTCTCTCTTGCTCTTTTTGTACATTGGCTACTACTGGGAATTGAATCCTTGGCTTTTTAGTGTAGCAGGTGATTCCAACACCAATAATGTGGTGGCCAAGTTATTAACAACTCTTGCGATTTTTCTTTTTCAAAAAAAATTGCCAAACATATGTATGTGTTCTTTAATTGACTTGTTCAATTGATTAGTTACGACAAGAACGTTTGAATGATGTAGCTTGCAAGTATTAGTGTGATAAAGAACCAACTAGGTTGATAGTTGGATTCCACCTTGATCGGTATACATCATTGTGCAGGTGTGCCTTGTTTAGTGGTTTCATTCTGTTGAACGTAAAGAGTTGTTTAATATTGGTAGACCACTTAAATTATCTCCATAGTCCTCTTTTATGACATTTAGAAAGAGACATTAACGAAAAATAAAAGGGAAGTTGTGTTTTAGCTCCTAAACAATTAATTTGTCCATGCTGAATCTGCTGCCTAATATTATATCAACAATGGTGTCCTAATGCAGCCAATCCACTTGGATGTATTGGGATCATTTGATGCACTAAAAGTTCTATAATTTTTTCCACATTCATCATCCTATATTTTATTGAGAGAGGGAATTGTGTATAAAAGAAATTGGAGATTAAATAATAAAATGCATAAATAAATGATACCCAATTGAACCTATTAAAAATATATAAGAAGTTGCTAAACATTATAGTTAACAAACAATTTATTTATTTTTACATTAAAACCAATCAGTAATTGAATTTTCAAAATTAGAGACGACTCCAATACTATCAGCCTTAATGCAACATATGATGAAAAAACTAAAAAAAAAAGAAGTAAACGTATGAAATGTTATGAAAAAAGAAGGGACAAGTTTTAATTTTGACATGAACATGAAGTCCACATTCACAGACAGCAAAGTTAGAATGGGTAAGCATTGGTGGCCTTAACGTGCCAAAATTTCTAACCGATGAAAAGAAATCCAACTTTAAGGCTCAACTAAATATTTATAGAAGTTAAAAAGTGTAATATCAAGCAATTGATCTTCCTAAACGGGAAGTTCCTAACTATTTTATTGGAATTCAACCCTTTTCTTAAATTTTATTTTAATTTTCAGATTTCGAATTATATATTGGATTAGCTACTCTGTCACGTTAAAGTGGAGTACATTATAATAACTTGGTTGTTAAATTTTGCTTTCAGGACAGAGTATAAATGGATAGTTAATTAGTTAGTATCCATCCTTTCATAGGAAAACTCCATTGGAGTGCAGCTATGGTGAAATTGTCTAACAAGTCTCTCATGTATTTTGAAGACTTGACGCTTCCCAATGTAGGTCATACTAATTTTTGCTTATAAAACAAATGTTTGATACGTCTTTTTAAAGATATATCATTATGAACATCTTCAGGGTTTCTTCCTCATCTTGTTACTTTGTAGCCAACTCCACTTGGTTTTGAGATTAAGAATGGAGTTGCAAGATTGAAGAAATGCATGCTTGTTATGCTTCCTTAATTGCAGTGATACTTGATATCTCTTGTAGGTACAAGTTGTAGTGATGACTGCAAGCATGGGGTGTGCTCGATGTCGACAGAGAGTTTCTCAAGTTACTTCTAAGATGAAAGGTTAGTAGTATAACCCATATGCATTTACTTCATCTAACATTCATGGACCAATTACTACCTCAACTAAAGATAACAATTATACATGTAATCAACAGTTTGTTGGAGGGGAAGATAATGGTTAATTCTCTAATCAACCCCTGATACTCGCGAAAATCGTTAATTTTCTAATCTTAAGAGGGGAGAGAACCGTTTATACTCTAATTCCGAAGGATTGTTCATTATTTAAAAAGCATACTTGTTAAACTTGCAATTTCAGTCGGTTAATTCTGCTGGACTACAGTGATATCGGAGGTTTTAAAAAGAGTAGATGGCTAATTTGTTGACTAATTAGGGTCTAGTTTTTGTACAAATTTATTTATTTTTAATTCAAATTAAGCAATTTGGTGCATGAATTGGGAGTTGAGCTATAATTTCAGACCTAAAACAGCTCTATTGTTTAATCTAATTTCGTTATGTTGGAATTGCAGGATTAAGAGAGTACACAGTGGATATGCTCAGCAAACAAGTGACTGTTAAAGGAGATTTCCATTATAAGCTTAAAGAGGAAGATGGCTACTTTAATTGTGAAATGAACAATGGTTGATGTTTTCATCCACTGAAATTGTTTTTCAGATCATTTCTAAGGCCTTGTTTGAAACAACATAGTAGTCTACTTTAATCTTGCAGACAATTAATCAACTTATAACCGAGTCTCTCAAGTTATTTAATGAATGCTCTCTATTGATTTCCTTTTTCTTCTTTCTGAACTAGAGTATGATTTACTTAATTTCCAACCTTCTGGTCAAATGAGCATAAAACAAACTACCACAAAAAGAGCAGATCTTGTATTATGAACCGCCATCATTTATCCAAAGCACCGGTATGAAAGCTTCTAAGTCTAATGTGTTATGTCAACATTCTGCTAATACTAACGCTAGTAAATTAAAGTTCACTATTTTCAAATATATATACAAATTTCAATAGTTATGTTGAACAAATGATTAAAATTGACACCTATAACTGTTTAATATTGGGAAGTTTCAGTAACAAGAACAAAGAAATCGCAGCAAAGGGCAGTAGACTGTAAGTGCAGAGAAGCAGAACTGATTTGCAGCAATAGAAAACAGAGGAAATTGTACAGAAATCAATGTGTGTTTTCTGCTATATTATTGAAGAACTGATGGTGCCTATTTATAGGCTTACAGGCAACTAAAACAGCTAAAAAATTTCAACTTAATCCAGATTTTACTGCTAACAACTACTACTTATTTTGACCAACAAAAAACAGAATTTAAAAGGAATAGAAAACAGAAACTTTATAGACTTAAGTCAATTTGAAAGTAAGCAAATGTCAATTTAAATCAACTTTCAACATTTAGTTTCGTAAATTGAGCAACTTCAACTCAAATAAAAAAAAATGAAACTCGTTCCATATGCTTATGTTGTTGTAGCATTGTTAGATCTGTTGAAAACCAAATATCGAAATCGCCAATATACTAAAACTAACATGGCTGACATGATCTCATGAAGAACTTCACTCACTTGTGCTATGCTCTAGTGACATTTTCTAATGACACATTCTTTCAGAAACTTCAGTTAAACTTTCCTTAGCAGAATTTATTGTGCTCAAAAACACCAAATTATACAGATAGTCAACATGAACGAATAAATTTCACAAAATGAATATAAAAAAGAGGCTTAATTAATCATCATATCATATTTCACAACTTAACCAAAACATTTGATAAAGCATATAATTGTAATCGTTAATTAATCTTCAGCATCAGTAAATCCTACTAAAACCTACCTCTGCAAATTCCAAAATTGCAGAACTAACCATTAACAAGATTCTACCAGTCTTCAAGATTTAACCTTTGGAATGGAGATTCTAAGGACTCCGTGTTTCAGAACAGCATTAATCTTATCAGTCTGATACTCACCAGGAGGTATATGGAAGCAACTCGAATACTCCCTGACTCCATCTGGGTCGTCCTTGCTCTCTTTAGAATCACCCTCTTTACCTTCAAAATACACACTATCATTCTGAAACCAAACCCTCAAGCCTTTAATGTCAATTCCTGGCATGTCCACCCGAGCAAACCAGTCATTTTCTCGCACTTTCACATCATAAGCTCGCTTGTTACCTTGCTTCTGAGATGGGTTCCAGTAGAAATTCCCTGATAACCGATCGACTAACTCTGAACCCGAACCGAATAAATTCAAGAATTTATTTTTGGGTTAGTATGGGATCAATAAAACAAAAAATCATCAAGGAAAACAGGAACTAATATCACCTTGGTCTTGAAAGTTCTTTGCCAGTCGCCTGATTTCAGAGAGTAGTTGCTTAGCTTTATAGGTGAGAATAATTAGTTCATGGTAATTTCCGCGGCGGTGGAGGAAGTGCAGAAGCCGCAGGTGGAACGGCGGAGGAGGGTGGAGAAGAGGCGGATTCTTGAAATAGACATGGTTGAGGCAAGGTCAGAATAGGATAATTTGATCAATGGCGAGATTTGAAATTGTAGATGCTGCGAGAAGAAGGGATATCATTGTTCTCTTTCTGCGACTCGGCGTGGAAGGGAAGGGGGTTTTACTTTTACGGTTAGGTTTAGGAAAATATATATAATATAATTTTTGACTAATTTATCCAATATTACATACGAATATGTAATATTTATCTGTTTTATATATAATATATAATTCTTTCGATAAAAAATATAATATATATTTGTAATACTCATATTTACATATACAATATAATTTTCAGTATATATTTTATATATTATTTTGCCTCCAATATTTTTCCATAGATGAAAAAGGGAGTCGAAGATAACCAGTAATATTATATCTTTGCTGAACGTTAGTATGAAAGTATTACTCCCAATTGCAAAATGTTCTTAAAATTATAACTGACACCACTAAGTCGGACTTGGACCTAAACCAAGTGTGATCACCACAGTATCTCATCAGGGACTAGCAGACAGAGGATCAACTGAACTCTTTTGCACAACGCAAATCCCTGCCGTTTGCACAAATGCTCTCTCCAGAACCCGAACTCTCGCCGCGCGAACTCAGGACCATGTCCTTTGCGGCTAGCTACCCCGAGGGGTATTTTGCCTCCTATATGAATTGATAACCGACACAATTTTAATAACATTGGTGAATTATGTGTTTAAAATATAATTAAAATGAAATTCGTTTATTTCAAATTTTAATACCATCCAATAAAATTCTATTATTGGGAAGAAAAAAAATCATCCAATAAAGTAATCAAGTTTACCATGACTGGCATTTTATATTAACGCATATACAATATAAATTAAAAGTTTTTTTGTAGACTATATGTGTTGGTTCTTTTTTTAACTCAGCAATAAATTTATATTCAAATAACACATTTCCAGGATTTGGTTTAAGTGTAGGGTCTTAGAGTTTAAGGATTAGATCTACTGATTCCTAGGATTAATGGGACTAAAATGAGATTAAGACAAGATACATATTAATCAATCTAGGCTACGATGATGTATCCCTTATTTTGTCACTTTAATTGCTTTCAAGAGTAATTACCCACCTCACCTGGCAACTTATGTGTACCATTATATTATCTTAGTTTGGTTTATTGCCATTGCCATGTAAAATTGAGGAAATTACACAGCAAGGCAATTTTTCCACCTGAAAACTTTCAGCCTGGTTCTGATTAGATGTTACCGACGATCCAAAGGGAAAATTTCTAAACCTTGGGAGGTGAGCTGCTATCCTATCAATGATCATATTGTTCAATCAAGGAACAGAACGGTTCGTAAAGAAACTATTGAATTTATATACTGATAAGATTCAATCAGGTTCACCAGCAATAACACTAAAGGCTAACTAAATTCAACAAATTCTGCCATGAACTACACTCACTTGCACTCTGCTCAGCCACATTTTTTAATGACATTCTTTCAGAAACTTCTGTTTAGCTCTTATCTAGCCAAAACATGATTGAACCTGCGTAGCATTGTAGATTCAACTACCAAAAGATTAACTCTGTTGAAACATAACAAAGGTGAACTTTTATCAAAAATCAAAATCCCCAAATTGTGCAGATGATCAATGTGAACGAATACATTTCACCAAATAACAATAAAAAGAGGCTTAATCATTCAACATTGTAAATTTCACAACTTTAGCAAACGTTAGCAAAGTCACAAGATAGTAATCATTAATTGATCTTCATTATCAGTAACACTAAAAGGCCTACTAAAACCTATCTCTACATACTGAAACCTATCTCTACAACTTTCAAGCAATAACAAGATTCCACCCTTGTCTTAAGATTGAATCTTTGGGATGGTAATTTTAAGCACTCCATTCTTCAAAACAGCATCAATCTTATCAGTTTGATACTCACCACGAGGTATATAGAAGCCCCTCGAGTACATCCTTCCACCAGCTGCGTCCTCCTCAATCTCTTTACTGTCAGTCACTTCACCTTTAAAATGCAAATAATTGTCCTGAAACCACACTCTCACACCTTTAGTGCCAATTCCCGGCATGTCCACTCGCGCAAACCAGTCATTTTCTCGCACTTTCACAACATAAGCTCGATTATTGCCTCCCTTCCGAAATGGGTGCCAGTAGAACTCCTCTGCTAACTCCGGTTCCAACTTCCCAATAACGTCTGAAACCAAAACAAATTAAAGTCGAGATTTTATTTTTTGGGTCAGCAATCACCAAGAAACAGAGAAACTATTCTCACCTTTGTCTTGAATTTCGTTTGCCAGTTTATAGATGTCAGTGATGATCTCCTCAGCTGACTTGGAGAGAGCAGCGAGTTCAGCGTAGTTAGTGGAGGTGGAAGACTCATCATCGGCGGAATCAGTGGCCGTTACAGTAGGAGTGGTGGTTGTGCAGAAGCGCCGGCGGGTGGTACGGCGGAGGAGAGTGGAGAAGAAGCCGGCTCTTGAAATAGACATGGTGCGGTGAGGTTAATAGGAAGGATTGATCGATTTTGTGGGAGACAAAAGGGTTTAGGGTTTCATTGGCCAAAAAAAAAAGGGTTAGGGTTTAACTGATAAATTGAAAGGTGAAGGACCTCCAAATTAGTGCCTTTCAAAATGGGGTAATTAATTTTTAGTCCATGAGGTATAACTAAATGTGCAAATATACCCTCCCTCCTAAAACCATAGCAGTTATAGTCCCGTTTCTCTATCTATGGGCATGGCCGGGCCGGGTCACCCCCTAGATTTCCGGCCCTGTCAATAGGACTGAAAGTCTGACCCAAACTCGCCCATTCAAAAGGATGAGCCTATTTTTTTTAAAATATTAATATTCAATATTTTTTTATCAAAATATAATTTAACATATACTTTATTATATAAATTATACTTTAATAAATACTAAAAAATGCTAAAATTTATAATTTATATTATTTTTATTAATTTATAACATATAATACATCAAATTAATATTAATATACTATATATATAAAATATAAAAAAAATATATAATATTTTTGTTTGGACCGAGGCCGAACCTAACCATAAGCCCAAACCTGACCCTATTTTTTTAAAATATAGACGGGCCGGGCCGTGGGTTAAAAAATTATTAGCCCAACCCGACACTTTTTCCGGGCCGGGGGCAAGCTCGCCATACGGGGCCAAAATGCCAAGCCTTACATTTCTCTAATCTTTAATCATGCATTTTTTTGATCCGATCGTGATGTGAATATTACTAAATACGATTGTTGGTTTTAAAATTTTGAATATTTTTTAGATAAGAAAGAGTAAATTACAACACATTAAGAGCATTAAAGCAACACATTAAGAGAAAATATTAATCTTTTCTAATTAATGGAAAACTTTTTGCTTTAAAATTCGTTTCTTTGAGCTTTGCACTTTCAATTGAATTTTAAAGGATTAAATTCTATGTCGTTTCTGAGTTTTAGTTAAATCTTTGATCTGCTCCCTGCATTGCTAAAAAATTGCTATACAATTCCTTAGGTTTCATTCTGTTCGTCTAATAATGAAAAAACGTTTGTTGTGCTGACAAAATTTTCAGTTAAATTTTATTGGTGGAGATTAAAATAATTTTCAGCTACAAAATGGCAGGATTAAAATATACATTTTATTTATTTTCAGTTAAATTTTATTGACAGAGACTAAAAAAATTTTACAACAATATAACAAATTTTAAGAAGCAGGAACCGGATCAAAGATTGGACCACACCTGAAGACGGCAGGAGATTTAACCAAGTTTTAATCGTCTTTACTGGATATGGTCGCATTTTTATCGTTAATATACTTGTCAAAAAAAATATCGTCAATGTCCAAACACTAACATGTATGGCTCTGTTTATAGAAACTTAATTACCCATTTCTATGCAAACCAAAAAATAACCACAATCTTCATAGAATGATAGGGTTTTTTTTTTATGAAGCGAATATCAAAGACCAATATAGTTCTGAAAGGGAGTGAATCATCTCTTGAACAAGCATATATATAACTAAAAAGCCAAGCTTGAAATTAAAACACATAAATTTCTATCTTTTTGTTGCGCTCTAGAGCTCTTTGTTGAAGAGTCAACTCGAGGTTGATAAGAAAATCGAGAAGTGAAAAGATTAAGGGGTCGGTGTTGCCTAGCTAGCGATACAAAACTTCCACCAACTTTTTCTTTTGCAAAAATGACTCCTCATGGTTGACACCAATTAAATCATGTATGTCTAATTAGACATTTTATCATAATACATTTTATCTATATATGTCTAATCATGTATGTCGAAACCGTTGAATCCAACATTAGCAGCAAACTTAATTACACATTTCTATGCAAACTAAAAATAATACCACCTTCTGAGAAATTAGGTTTTTCTTATGCACAATAAAAAATAGTTCCAAATTAAAGGAAGTGAGTCGTTTCCAGATTTGAACAAACACATATATCAAAGCCTAGCTTAAAATTAAAGACAGAAATATAAACCAAAACATTCCATAAAAGCTTCAAACAGTACTCATAAAAAGATCAGTCATACTTAACACTGGTCAACCACATAACAGACCAAATCAAACCCACAAAATCCATCAATATTTCTAGATCCAGATCATTAAAGTTTAAACCACACAACAAAACCCTAAAAAGGAACAAACTTTTTCATGACAAAGGCAAACTCATAAGAACAGAAAACCAACATGATCTCATGATGAAAGCAGGTGAAGAGTTTCGGAGAACCCATTTCTGAAATTAGAGACAATGGAAACTTATGAGCTGACAAAAGTGAACAGGGTTTTACATGTTTCCCAAGAGATCAAAGCAAAACTGTCACCATAGGTCCTCCCTCCGAAGCCACGGGTGGGATCTTCAGGAGCCTTAACATAGAAATGAATCATCCCCACATGATCAACCCATAACTTCAAGTCCTTCTCAGAGCAGCCTGGTATGTCCACTCTCACATGTAACAATAGGAAAGTTAAAAGACAATGTAGCCATCCAAACACATCCTGGATTGTCTTGTCCCTTATGAGCTTAAAAGAGTGCACATCAGGAAAACTGCTGTTAGTCACAAAAAATATAATCGAAAGCTCGAATAAGCCAGAATCTCGGTTGACATTATTCGGGTGAAGATGCAACATCCCGAGATTAATGCCCGAGTGTGCCGTATTGTTTGCCACTCAAAATAAAACAGGTCAAGGTCCAAGGCAATAAACAAATTATGACAACCTCGGGTGGTGCATGTGACTACATGATGAATGCATTCAATGTCAAATGAGGAAGTTATCAAGGCCATTGATTGTGGTCCACGTTTGATATATTTGGCAAAATTACTTGCATGTAAACGTGTCCATTTGCATGACACAGTGCAGTTACATATGCTAAACTACTGGGAAGAAGATGGAAAAGTGGTTACTCAAGACGTGGGATAACAGTTGCAAGAAAAGTGGAGATCATGGGACAGGAAGTTACTGCAAAGGCTATAAAAGGAAGGATTGACAACAAGAGAAAAACTCCAACATCAATGCAACTTAACATTTCTTCTTGTCATTTATCTTTCTTGTCATTTCCTTTACAGCCCGTAGTTTAGCCTTTATTTTTCAGCCTTACTTTCAATTATTACTTATCTTTTATCTTGATTGTCATTTCCTTTTCAGCCGTAGTATAGCTTTTATTTCCAGCCTTAATTCAATCTTTTAATTCAGTCCTTAATTCGGCCATTAGTTTCCTTGCCTTTATTTCCATGTTTTTTACTTTCATCCTTTAGTTTTCTTGCCTCTATTTTCATTGTGCTCTGCTGTTGTTATTAATGAAATTCACCTTATTATTCATCATTTACTCGTCTTTAAATCTAAAGTCCTAGGCTGCTAGGCAACACGAACCATCAACAATTATGGATGCTCCCGAGCGCGACCCCCTCGGGCTGGTGAGCCTTGGGATCGAAAAGTCATCCAACACATTTTGGCGACCACAGTGGGAGCATTGTGAGGAATGGCGAGACGCATGACTCGAAGTGCGAATCTTCAGTTGTAACTTGAAGGTAATCATGGACAGGAGGCTACTTCGCCCGAAAGACAAGAAGTGTCTCCAGTTGAATCCAACTTTCCGATGTCCGTGTCAGGATCACAGTCCCTCGGGGACGAATCCAACTTCAAGGCTCGTTTTGAGGTTGATATGGCCGAGTATGATAGGCAAGCCGAAGCTCATAAAGAAGCTCTGTGAGTCCAGTTGGAGGCAATAAATGCAGAGATAGTTGCGTCCCTCCGTGTTTCAGAGGAAAATCGCCTCAAACGAAAGTAGGAGTTTGAGCAAGTTCTGAATGGTAAAGCTCAAGAGGCTCAGCTCCATATGGATTATTAAGTTGGAAAAATCCAAGGTCAACTCGGACAAGTGTCAAATGAGTTGATTAAGGAAATACGAAGCGTTCAGACCGAACATGTGAAACTGTCTCGAAGGCATATGAAGGAGTTTACCAAACGAACCAATGATTGGTTCATTTAAGTGCAAAGGCAAGGTGACCGAATAATAGATGATCTCGACCATCTCTTTCATGATTCTCAAGGTCCTCTCGGGAGACAAATAACCAAGGACATTGAAGTTATGATGGAGGCTCGGGAAGCCTGAATGGACAAAGGCAAACGTCCTCTGGAGGAAACAACTAAAAGGGTTGTTTTGACAGGTTCCCCATCAAGGAGACCACCTGATCCACTTCTTGGATATCCGACGGTTCCTACTAATCGAATTTTTGAGCCAGTTACACCTTCTTATGCTACACGAGTCCCTAGGCAAAGGCCTTCGTCTCAAAGTGTATCCCTCATACCGGTTGTCACTACGATAATCCAAAGTATCCCGTCAGCACCTTATGTGCCTTCGGGTACTCAGGGAATAGGGCCAACAGTTGCTTTGCCGACTTATACCAAACTTGGTCTAGATGTGTTTAAAGTCTAGTTGTCAGCTCTGGTGTACCACCATTTGGGATTACTGAATTCAAGTTACATTGCAGAAGCATCCTCCATTCCAAATTCGGGATTAGAAAACTTAACACCGACATCTTATGTTACTCCCTAAGGTAGTAACCGATAAATGCGCCCCCTGGTGTTCCAATGAATCCAGGAGGGATCCCAATGACAGTGCCTTATAGCGTTCTGACAACACAAGGGGTCAATCAAGAGGTACTCGCAAATATGATTGAGGTATGTACGGTCCTCAGTTACAATGGATAAACCGATTGATTTACCGAAAACCCTATCCTAATTATATTGACCGAGATTATCCATTTCCTCTTGGGTATAAAGTACCTGAGTTCACACTTTTTTTGGGAGATGGGAAGATGCCTGCTTTTGAACACTTCGCTCGTTTCACTTACCAATGTGGAGAGGCTTCAGGGGATGATTTCTTGAAGATGCGATTGTTCTCGAGTTCACTAACTGGAATTGCTTTTAATTGGGACACCAACTTGATGCCAAACACAATCTTCACTTGGTGGGATATGTAGAATGCATTCCAAGCACAATTCGCTCGAGCAGACCCAAGCATGATGGTGGCTGACCTTGTTTGGTTAAGGAAGAAACTTGGGGAATCTGCTGAGGAATTCCTTACCCAATTTAGACAAGCAAGGATCAGATGTCAGGTCAACTTACCCGAGAACGAGTTTTTGTACTTTGCCCAGGATGGCCTGAATTTGAGTTGAGAAAGAAATTCGAGGGAATGGTATTTCAAGACTTGTATGAGCTCACCGAGAGAGCATCTCATTTTGAAACAATCCTCAAGAAGGAAAATATTAGGAAGAACACTTTGCTCGGGACATATTACCAGGAGGTGTTACCATTGAACCTCGATAATAGAGATTGTCCGAGGCTCGGGAGTCTTCCCCTTTGGAAATCGATGTAGCTGAATATGTCCGAGGAAGCCCTTTAGTGTGCGGACCATTAGCCAGAAAAAGACGCACAAGCTCTAGTCTGTCTAAAATCAAAAGAAAATAGGAAGTATTCCTTTGATTTAGATAAGGTTTATGTGATCTTTGATTGGCTTATGGAGAATAAGCAAATCAAATTGAAAGGAATTCACAAGCTTCCTCCACCTGAAGAGGTGCGAGGGAAGAAGTTTTGTAAATGGCATAGTTCGTCAACTCATTCAACGAACCATTGCATAGTTTTTCGAAACATATTGCAAGACTTGGTAGAATCCAAGGAGTTGCAATTCCCTGAGTCCAAAGAGGCTATTGGGGTTGATAGTAATTCTTTTTCGAGTAATGTGGAATGTTCACTAATCAAGTTGTATTTTTGTTTACATGTTGCTACCAGTGACTTAAGCCACTCAGGTGGCTATTGTTGTATTCAATAGGCTGGTCAACATGGGAGTCCTCCAATTTCCCTACTTTGATGAACCCGAGATGGATCATTACTGCCGTTGGCACGAAACCACATTGCACACAACTGATCAGTGTAGTGACTTCCTCTATTTCCTTAGAGTTCACAAGGATTATAACTGGTATGATTTGTCGAACGAGGAGGAGGTGGCGCTAAGCTTGGGTACCCGGGTGGACCAAGTTTCGCACTAAAGTAACCTCACTAGAATCCTTTTTGACGAGGCTCGGTTGCTCATCAAAACTTTGAGTTTTGGAGACAAGCCAAAAGAAAGAAGCAGGCCAAGGTTAGAGAGGCTGCTCATTTTATCCAACTCTAAGGAGGTGAGGATGTGAGCATCCTAACAACTGGGTTTTGTGGGCACTACTCCAGAAAGCTGAAAGAAATGGTGGCTACCAAACAAGTCGCATATCTCAGATAACCGATTCCTGCAGCTCGAGGTTCCTATGTGAGACTGGATAAAGCTCTGTTGCGTGCCGAGGAGGTTTCAAGGCCTTTTTAGAAGAGGAAATAGCCAATGGCAATCCCCTATGACTTTGGTCCTTTTCATCTTTGGCGACAAGGATATCAAGTCGAGTTAAGGTCTGAATCCTCCTCCAGCGTGAAACCCGAAAAGAAGCAACGATTCTAGAAACCAAAGAACCCCAACAAAATGGTATGGAAAGAGGTAAAGCCAAAACAGAAGTCTCGGGTGTCCCCTTCAGTACCCCAAAGGATGAGTCGGACTTAGAAACGCCGTTGGTATATGCATTTGGCCGAGTTAAAGAAACAATAAGAGATGGCTAACCAAGCCAAGAAGGAAGTTGTTGCTGAAAAACTCAGCCCGAGTAAGCCAGGTCCTTCGCGGTTTCCTAAGGAGGAAAAGAGAATGGGGTTCGAATCTGACTATGATACGAATTTCATGGCCGAGGATGATGACTTCCAAGTCCTTCAAGATGATTTCCCCCGATAGAGAAAGGGAAGGATTTTGAATGCAATATGGTACTCACTTTGTCGGCTAGTTACCGAGCTGGTCCAGGTCAAAAGGTGTCACAACCAAAGGACGTCGAGGATGTCTCAGTAGCTATGGCAGAGGTAGCCAAAGTATAGAAATTTGAGGGTTCATCAAAACAAACCCCAGGTAAGTTATTCGATTTGAGAAATCCGACCTCTCGAAAGGGATATGTTTCAAAGGGTTGTATATAAAGGCCATCATTAATGGGGTAGAGATTGGGAAAATCCTTAGAGATAGGTGTTGTCGTCAATCTATTACCCTTAAAGATGTTGCCCAAAATCAAAAAGGCGGAGCAGGATCTAGTACTCGCGGACTCTAATGTGCTTAGTTTTGCGGGGAGTGCAACTCGAGTACTAGGTGTTATGGTCATTCCTATGACCATAAGAACCAAAGAAGGAAATGTGGTCTTCTATGTTTTTGATATAGAACAACCTTTCTTTAATGCCCTTATTGGTCGAGATTGGATACACCGAAACGAGAGTGTTTCCTCGACCCTCCATCAAAGGCTCATGTTCTTTAATAGTGACACTGTTGAAACGGTGTATGCCAATCCTGATGGTAAATATGCTGATGGTTATGTCGTTGATTTTGGAATTGTAGGTGAAAGCATGATTCTATATTTGCGCAATTAAGAATGCCGATGGTGGGAGTCCCTTTGGACGAAAGAGCACACGAAGAGGATGACACAACCAAGGTTTGTCCGTCGAAACAACCGCTTTTGCTTGAATACCACCAAAACGGCCTCAGACAAAAGGCCTTCAATGACGATTATAAGGTCGAGGTTTCAAGTCCGAAAAGTGATGAAGCCGATCGGCCGGCTCTTGAGATTACGGAGACCGTTCAACGTCTGGCTATTATGGTAATAGAGCGCGACAACAAAAGCCCAGAGAAAGCTCTCTTTTGATGCCTGAGCCATCCGAGGAAGACATGGTAGCCATTAAGGCTTCCATGCAGCAAATTTTCATCCTAAAGACCGATGCAATCATACGAGAGAACAACAGAGTTGTAGTTTATGAAATTTGTGAACTTGGCTGCATTGAAGAAGAAGAACTCCCGAGGTGATAAATCAGAGATGGGTTCACTTCTTTGAGTTTGGCCTATGAGGCCGAGAAAATAAAATCACTGGCTCTTGATCCACTCGAAGAGATCAACTTGGGATCCCAGGAAGAGCCTCGGGATGTAGAATGGATTTCCAATATTGTGCCTATTAAGAAAAAGAATGGAAAGATCCGAGTTTGTATAGACTTCTGAAATCTGAACCGCAATACCCTAAAAGATGAATACCCAATGCCAGTGGCCGACATGTTGATTGATAACACTTTTGGTTTTCAAACTTTTCTTTTATGGATGGGTATTTAGGGTACAACCAAATATTCATGGTCTAAGAGGACGTTGATAAGATGACCTTTTGTTGCCCTGGTGCATTGGGAACCTATGAATGGGTTGTGATGCCGTTGGGGTTAAAACATGCTGGGGAAACCTATCAACGAGCTATGAATGCTATTTTTCATGACTTGATTGACCATATTATCGAGATATACATCGACGATATAGTTGTTAAGTCACAAACTCGAGAAGCACACCTTGGGGACTTAACCCGAGCATTTAAATGAATGCGAGCTCATGGGTTAAAGTTGAACCTTTTAAAGTGTGCATTTGGGGTGTCTGCTGGTATTTCTTAGGCTTTTTGGTCCATAATCGAGGAATTGAGATAGACCAAAATAAAGCCAAGTCTATAATAGGTGTAAAACCACCTTTGACGAAGAAGGAATTACAGAGTTTTCTCGGGAAACTTAATTACTTACGCGGCTTTATTTCTAATGCTACAGGTAAGACTCGAGTGTTCTCATCGCTCTTACGGCTTAAAGAAACTAAGGAGTACATATGGACACAACGACACCAAGAGGCATTCGAGGCCATCAAAGAGTATCTTGCCAATCCGCCAGCGATGGTTGCGCCACAACCCGAGAAGCCGTTCAAGTTGTACATAGCAGCAACACAAGAGTCTCTCGGGTGTTTTTAGCACAGGACAGTGAAGACGAACGAGAAAGAGCTATATTTTCTCTAAGTAGAAGTTTGAATGACACTAAATGTAATTACCCATACGTTGAAAAGTTATGTTTGGCATTGTACTTCGCTTCAATAAAATTAAGGCATTATTTTCTCGTCCACAAAATTTTTTGTTATTTCTCATATAGACGTGCTTAAATTTATGTTACATAATCTACTTTTAAAGGGTCGGATTAGCAAATGGAGTTTAGCATTAGTTTAGTATGATTTAACTTACTTTTCATAAAAATCGGTGAAGGATCAAACATTAGCTGATTTTTTGGCGGATCACCCCTTACCCGAAAGTGCTGAACTTCCTCACGAAATTGTGTTTGTCGAATTGCCTCCATGGAAAATTTACTTTGATGGATTGAATACCAAATTCGGACAAGGTCTTGGGGTCGTTCTCTTTTCTCCTCGAGGCATTCCGACACAACTCGCTTGTAAGGTGGATGGTAAGTGCACTCATAATCGAGCAGAGTATGAAGCACTAATTCTCGGTCTTGAATTAGCATTAGAGCAAGGTATATCAGTTTTGGAGATATATGGTGATTCTCAACTGGTAATCCATCAAGTGATCGGTAAAGCTCGTTGTCTGGACTCTGTTTTGGAGACCTGTTTGGCTAGAGCACAGTCATTAATTGAGCGTTTGGATGTGAAAAAAGTTCAATATATTCTCCGGGAGTCAAATTGGGTTGCGAATGAATTGGCCCAGGTAGCGTCACGGTGTCACATACCTTGCTCGAGGTTAAGTTAATAGATTGTTATCGAGTCAAAGGTTTTACCGGACCACAGCAAGGATACACTCGGGGTTATGACATTGTCTATCTTGCAACAACCTGAGGACTGACAAAAAGACCTAATTGAAGCACTAACCTATCCCTCTTATGTCGGAAGAAATTCTTTTCTGAAGCAAGTGATGAAAAACTACGTTCTCGTCCAAGGGGAATTATTTCGAAAAGGGGACGATGAATTGTTGCTCCGATGTATTAAGATAGATGAAGCTATGAGGACTATGGCTGAGTCTCATCATGGTTTGTGTGGTCTACACTAAGCAGGGGAAATAATGGTCTGGGTAATTCGAAGGCATGGTCCATTTTGGCCTTCAGTTAGAAAGGATTGCATTGCAATGGCTAGAGGATGTCGGACATGCCAAATGCATGGCAGCATCCTTTGGGTACCTGCTATTGAATTGCATTTGGTGACAAAACATTGGCCTTTCTGAGGTTGGGCTATGGATGCAAATGGAGAAATTCACCCCAAGTCTTCAAGGGGACATTCTTATGTCATAGTGGCCACGAATTATTTCACCAAGTGGATTGAGGTGATCCCTTTAAAATCAGAAACCCAAGAAGGTGTCATCAAGTTTCTTAGGGAGTACATCATTTTTTGGTTCGGCTTGCCTCAGTCGGTTACGGTGGATCAGGGTACAGTGTTTAATGGAAGTGAAATTCAGGCTTTTGTTGATGAGCTAGGGTTTAAATTAATCAACACAACTCCGTATTATGCTCAGGAAAATGGTAAAGCCGAATATTCGAATAAGGTTATTAAAAATAACATTCGAAGAATGATCGACAGAAAACCTCAAGAGTGGGCGTATTTGCTCCAGCCCACATTGTGGGCCCACCTGGTTGGCTTTAAGAAGGGAACCAGCACTAGTCCATACCGATTAACATATGGGCATGATACAGTTTTACTGTGTGAAATTGTGGCTAATTCAATGAGAATGGCTTACCAAAATGAGTTCGAGAGTGTTGATTACTCAGATTCAATGATGGTTGAGTTAGAAGCATTAGATTCGGAACGTTTCGAGGCATTAAATTCAATCAAAGTTCAAAAAGAACAAACAGCCTGAGCATACAATAGAAATGTTAAAACTCGAATCTTTGCAAAGAATGAACTCGTTTGGAAAACTATCCTACCTGTTGGAAAATGAGATTATTTCCTTGGGAAATGGTCTCCCAATTGGGAAGGTTCTTTTCGAGTCAAAGAAATTTATTTAGGCAATGCGTACTTGCTTGAATCTCTTGAAGGGGTTGTTCATCAAAGAAGCATCAATGGACAATATCTTAACAAATATATTGCTTCGATATGGGAAGCGAATAAGGAGATATTGACATTAAAATTTCTCGAGCTACGAGGGTTGTATGAACGATCTGGGTTATAATAATGTTCATTGAATATAGAATATAGAAGAGGGTACACTAAATGTTCCCAAGACTTCAACGCTTAAGTAACATCTGAAGAGGACCATATACGAAGAGCTTCGTTTCGAACCCTTGCTCAGTGATGACAACTCATTGGCGATGAATGTTGGCTTGGCGCTCGGGTTCTTCCTGTTGGCCAAGTTTGTCGTTCACTTGTTGGAGTTTTTGTTTCACCGTGTTCATTTCTTTCTGGGCTTTCTCGAGTTTCTTCACCAATTTGTGCTTGTTTTCTTCAATTTTTGCTAAATCTACCCAGTACTTTTTCTTCTTGTGCTCAAAGAGTGTTACCTCTTCGGCCGACAAAGTTTTGATCGAATCCTCGAAAGGCAAATCCTCGAGGATACATTGAAGATTCCCGCTGAACTTTTAAAGGCAGACATCTCGAATAGTTTCAATGGCGTTGATTGAAACACATTCTAAAAGAGATAGACCCATGGAGTGAAGGATTTTTAAGACCTCGGTCCTTCTTGAGGAGAAGAAAGCCTCAAGAAATTCTAGAAGGAAAGATCTGGATTCAACAGATTCCCCAAAAAGTAGGACAAGGCTTCTTTCATAATAGCTACATCTCCAACGGTCAGCACAGGGATTTATGTAGGTTTAGAAGCAACTTCGCCTTTACGTTTTCAGAAATGGTGGTTGGCTCTTCGACGTCAACAGTGTTTGGGCTATGAGGTGCCTCGACATATGGCTGGCTAGGCATTGTGCTTGGATCAACACTCAGACTCCTCTGATCTGTGTACAAATCTGGAAGTTAGAAACAAATTTAACCACAACAAAGGAAATTGACATATACCTTTAGCGAAAATGACTTTTTCAGGTGCTGAGATTCTTTCCACAAGGCTCGGAAGGTCCACATGTCCGAAGCTCCTTTCTACGGAGTCGGTCGGCTGACAATCGGTAGGACTAATAGGTGTTGCTTTAGGCAGTGTGTCTGTACTTGCCCCAGGAGCCCTCAGAGTACCTCCTTTTGAGGATCCTGACTCATATGTGATTTCTTTGGTTTCTTCGCATCTTGCTTGAGCAGTTTTCTTGAGTCTCACGTGAGTACGATTGTCACCGCCATCCCCAAGAGGGCCTTCTTGGGGGTTTCCACGGATTCCTATTACATCTACAACCCTAAAGGGAAACTAAATTAACAAGGGGAGTTTTCAGGCTTGATGGTATTTTGAGTAAAAAGTTACATGTGCCCGAGCAAGCAATTCCATTTTTGAAGTATGGAAGTTCACTTTCGAACTAGCTCCATGTCCTCGTGGAACTCCAGGCCCTTGGGTTTCAACCTTGGATTGCTCAATCTGTTCATAAGAAGTTAGAAGATGTATGGCATAGAAGTGAACATGGATGCACGAGAATGTATGACTTACAACCTGACGAAGTTGGGAATCTTTTTCTTGTCCTTCTTTCCCTTTATTGAGATAGGGTGCATGTGCCTGTCCTTTCTCCGCGGAGGGGAGCTTTGGCCGAGATGGGGGAGAAGATAGCGATAAGCTTGCTTGAATTAATTCCTTTCGAGCTGCTAAGAAATCCCGGAGCACTTTCTTCTGAGACACAGCGAAAACCAAAATTTTGGAAGGTTTAGAAGCTCGGGAGAACCAACGATCGAATTGTCAACCCAAAGACTCTTCGCAATTGAAGTTGGTTGAGCAGGCTTCGGTCGTTTGGCCGCAGGAGATTTGGATGGGGTGGCTTTCTCGAAAACTTTTGTGGAAGACTCTCCTCGGGTTTTTCTTTTTTGATTTTGTGGAGTATGAGGCTTGGAACGAGCAACGTCAGCATTCGTTTTCTGTTCTTTTTCTTTTTACTTCTCCTTCTTAGCTTCTTCCAAGCCTTTTGTTGAGCCTCATTTAGTTCTGCATAAAAGAAAGAGGGTTTTTGTGATTACAACTAATGATGAAAAGGAAAATACACACGAGGTGACTGATGCTCATTTGATCCTGTCGGTCGCCCAACGCTTTGGAAATTCAGTTGTTCACCCACTTTTGGTAGAGCGCAATAGGGTTGGTCGAATTACTCGGAGAAACATATGACCACCTGTAAATTGTAGCGATTTGAGTAAGGTTGCCACTAAGAAAGAGGCATTTATTCTTGGTGGATGTAAAATGCTCAGCCATCTTTTTGAGCTGAAGTTGGGGGAGGTGAAAATCAGTGATAGGCCTAACAATGTGAATTGGTGTTTCTTCGTCTTTTTGCCGAACGAAAGGAACTTCCTCGTCGGGAATTTGATATAATCTCGATCGAGAACACGTTCGCGACGAAGTGAACATTTGATGGGCCAAAACCTTGCAGTCCCTAAGCAGTGAGATTTCGGGAAGTTGGGATGAAGATGATGCAGCCTTGGAAGTTTTGGGTACAGACTTCGACACCATTGGAGAAGATTTGGAAGCCATTGAGGATTTAGGTAAGAAGACAAGAGATGGAATGAAAATTGGGCTAGAGGTAACGGAGTCGTAAAAGTTGTAAGCAAAATTCAAAAGTGAGCACGACTTAGCCGCACAATGACAACATATTTATAAGCTACAAAAACCCTAGTAATGATGGAAAAAGTGGGTAAGTGAACAAATCCGATTTTTCTGTGAGTTCATCAGTCACATCTTTTCAATACACTTGACGGGTCTTTCGAGCGGGGCATATGTTAGACAATTTTAATGAGATTGGAAAGCATTGCATTTGGGCAATACCGCTGTATGACGACATTGAATACAAAGAATATTTCATTTAATGAACCTGGTAGAGAGAGGATTAATGGGGCCCTCTTGCACGAATAAGGGAGCCAAGTGTGCGAAGAAAGTTTCTGAGTCCAACTAAACGGAATAGGGGACTTTGATCTTGGGTGATGATGCCCTAGCTAAGGAAATGTTTCTCGGATAGGTCGGTCCGAGATGGTACTTGGGTAGGTCAGTTCAAGGTGGTTGGTTTCATGCTTTAAGCAGTTGAGTATAACAAGTAGGTTACTGAACCCCCACGATTTGGGCAGTTATCGGTACATGAAAGCTTCTAACACAAGAAGATGGGCAGTTGATAGAGGTTGTGCTAGGTGGAGGCTTACCATGAAACTAGCAGTTTTGCCTGAAGAAAGTGGGGCAAAAATTCTGCTAGTAACCGCCAAGAAGTCTCAGTATAAATAGGCATAGCTAAGAAGAATATAGACACAGATCACAGACTACAATCTTGCAAGTTCAATTCTTGTATGTCTGATTCCAGTGTTTATGTTTTTTGTCATTTATTTAGACGTTCATTTGTTTGCTGGGCAGTCATGACGTATTTCAACAATTCTCATACTAAACAAGTAAGTATCTAGGACTTTGTATTTAATGGAATGCTTCTCACTACATTATGTTGCTTTTCTAATTGCTTTCAGTTGCCTTTGTTTATAAGCTTTTTCGCTTTTAATTTACTTATTGCTCGGTTAATAAGCATTTATTTAGCACTTAATTACTTCAATCGTTTATTTGTTCCTCGTACTTAGAAGTCCAAGGCTGCTAGGCATTTCCGAACTCCCTTAGTTAAATTTACGTGGCCACATTTTCTTTTTCTCAGATACGTTGAGCTCGAATAAGAGTTTTCGTACTCATCCACTTCTTCTCATATACATTTAGTTCGGATTGAGCTCGGATAAACACTCCCGAATTCTACCATCTTGGGAACATAAAATTTCTGCAACACATTTTGGCAACCACAGTGGGAGGCTTATGGCGAGACGAGAAGCCACAAGTCCATTCGATACTCTTGAGGAAAGTAACTTTCGTGCCCACTTTGAGGGCAGAATGACTTAATATGATAGACAAGTAGAGGCTTGAAAGGAGCAACTTTGAGTGGAAATTGAGAAAATAGACCAAGAAGTAAAAGAAAGTTTACGCCAAACAGAAATTCGAAGGCAACAATGGAGACAAAATATGCTCCAAAAGCATCACAATTATGAGCACTCTAGTGCAGAAAATGTTAAGATTCAAGTTGAGATGGTGCTAGAAAATACGAATAGTGTGGTGATAGACAAACCTTTTTTTGATCCTTGTTGAATATGTTTATTTGAAAGGGTTAGATTTTTTTTTTACTTTTGCATGATGCTAACCAAATGACCAGGATGGAATCCTTGATCAATGTTATTGTTCTTGATGTACTGCTTTAATTCTTTAAAGTTTTGTCATCATCAAAAAGGGGGAGATTGTTGGATCATGGGTGATCAACATTAAGATCTTTTATTTTTTGATGATGGAAAAAATTCTTAGACATTTAAATGTGATAGTTATCGGTTCACTCGAGTAAATCAAAGTGTTACTCAAGTAAAGAAAAGCTCCAGGTGCTGCAATTTTAGCTATCTTACTCGAGTAACCAGTTTTAACTTACTCGAGTAATCCATGCCCCATCTCACTCGAGTAACCAATTTCAACTTACTCGAGTAATCCATGATTCCAGACTTCAACGGTTATAAATGCACTCCAACAACTATTTTATCTCCACCAACGTTCACATCACATGGAGAGACTATAAATACATCAAGGAAGGGCAGAAAAACATGGGATAACATATGCAACCTTTGTGCTAATACTTCTATCAATTCCTCACTCCAAAAACACTAAGTCAAGCTAGAGATCAAGATTCAAGCATCAATTTCAAACAACCAAACTCCAGCATAGAGATTCATCTTTTGTATCATTTTATATACACTTTGAGAGTGTGAGTTAGGTTTGTTGTAAACCTATAGAAAACAACATTGTAGAGGTTTGTTGTGAACCTAAATATGAAACAACATTGAGAGAGGTTTGTTGTGAACCTATAGAAAACAACCTTGTTGGCCTTGGAGGTGTTGATCCGTAATCAACCTCGTGTATTGGCCTTATTGAATTGAGCTGCAATCAATCATCGATAGTGAAAAGCTTAAATGAGACTTAGATAGTAGATGTAGGTAATGTTGGCCGAACCATTATAAATCCTTGTGTCAAATTAATGAGATGAAGCATGTCCGAGGTCGGATATGAAAATGGACCACGAGTCCAATGGTAAGAAATTTGGAGCGGCTCAAATTAAAATGCATGCAACGTTTGAAATGCAACTTTGTTTGTTCAAGCTCTAGTTTCTCTTAAAATTATATGCAATTCAATTTGCATGAGAGTATGCAACGGTCAATTTACTATTGGCAATTGAATTTGCTTATCGAGTTCATGCCGTCCGAACATTTTCCATCTATCTCCGAGCTCGAGAGAAAAAGAAGCCTGAGAACCAAGTTTGGCGAACTTTGAAGTTAGTATCAAATAAGATTGACAATTCTAAGTTGCCAAGAACTCAGCCAAGCAACAGTAAACGCAACAAAGTTTCAGGCAAAGGCACGACATCGAGGTGACCAAAGAAATTTATTTTTCGAGATTTCTTTGCTGGCCGAGGAAAGTTCTTTGTAGCCGAGAAATCACTCGGCCATAGCTCCTTACCGTGTAATCTCCAAGTGAATTTCTACTGGAGGCTTGTCCATAACCGACAAGAGTTTAGTGGCCTAATCAAAAACCAAAAAAGGGTTTACGGTGGCTTACAATTGAGTTCAAGCTTTGAGGCAGTTTTTGCCAGTCCAATCCATCGGCCATAACTTAATCGCACAATGTTATTTTTCTGGAAGTAGACTTCTGTGAATTACAATTCTCAAGAAGATTCTCGGCCAAAGAAGATGTCGTGAAGTGAAAACTCATTTCAAAAACGCAAACTGGAGAAAGGATTTGAGAGACCGAGAGTTGAAGAAAAACTCAGGAACTCCACGAATTTCCATCAAGCCCGAGAAATAGAGGTAGGAAAAATATATCAAGCCACTGAGGAGTCTCCAAGCATAAAGGAGTGCTTCCAAGAATGGTTGTTTAAGTTGCAGAATTCGGACATTAAAATATGTCCAATTTCAATAAGCAACAGCCGTATGTGACATTACATTAATATTGCAGTGGAGACTCATGAAAGAAATGCCAACTTGGTGTTTTCAACTTGCCTGGATAATTCATATATTAACACTCGGGTTGCATTCATGCATGAATGCAATGATAAATCTCAAGTCTAGGTGTTTGAAAATGCCAAAGAAATAATTGTGGCTATGAAATGCTAAATCTCGGGAAGCTCACTAAAGGGCTTGGGTATGTTCTTTTCTTTTTGGTGGAGCTAGATTTTCAAGGCTAGAAGACAGGTCACTAAAGTAACCCGAGCAATTCCTTCGGTAAGCAAATAAATATCTCGGACTATGCATGCAATCTGAGGTTATTTGTACATCATAAAGGAGTATGTCAAGCCGAGCACGACGAGACGAAGTGAAGGGGAGCCATCATTGAGGTCAATTGGAAGACCGAGAAGCGACCAAATTCAACCATTCAGACAGGTAACATTTAGTTGTAAAATTTGAGTTCTTGGTTTTATGTGAATTTGACTTAAAATATATAAGATAAACCTAATTTTGTAACACCGACCAACACGACATCTGTAGTTAATTTGCATAACGGCATGTAGTGATTGGTTAATTGTTTCACTTGGGTTTATCTCATATTTTGTTGTCAATTGTGGGATCAAACTGATGTCATAATACCTGAGTAACAACTATCCATTCGCATGAATACAAATTTGAGATTACCAAACTTAGTGGGTTTGGAAAATCCATTTTACAAAGATAAGAGACGGGGAATTCCATGGTCATAAGTCTCGGGATATAAAAACTTCAAGCAACAATGTCAGATGCAGATGCTTTTAATATGCCAACTTAGGGAATTTAAAAAGAAAATTCAGGGCATGCTTGTCGTTCACCAACCCGAGGCTGTAGTGAGAGAGCATGAAGTTAGGCATATACCATGCTAACATTGCTCGATGGTTCCAGAATGATTTCTTTTTGGTCTAAATGGGTCACTGCCATGATAAAATTTAGGTCGTCTAGCAGTAGAGAGATTGCTGACTGACCGAGCAGATAGCGGAATGCCCGAGCAAGAAGTATTAACTCTGTTAAACACTTGGCTTTGCGGCATGATAGGTCTTTCTCGGAAAGTCATTGATTTACTATGTGAGAAATTAGGAGACTCCACGACACAAGAACAATGTCGAGTGATGTTTTGTGCAATTATTTCTTTTAAATGTCCACGAAGACGTGGTTTTGCAAGAAATAAATTGGCCGATGATGGTTGATTAAGTGAAATTGGCTAGTTATCAAACAAATAATTAAAATTTCAATCGAAAAGGTCGAGCCGAGAAATGACAAGAAAAACTCGGAAGTGCTTAGAGAAAAAGAAATTTTGTGAAGGTGGCGATGTCGAGCACGACGCTTTTTCTCGAGCAGGTGATCAAGAGTTTTGAAAGTGGCATGTAGAAGAGAAGAGGTCCGAGCCAACCACAGAAACCATCACGAGGTGGAAACCAGATTGAAAGCTGGAAGCATCAACCCCAGAATGCATGGAGAGGCCGAGAAAATGTGCACCTGCGCAATTTTCACCCGGTTGGGCCGTGTCGAGGTCGCGAAGTTCGACTACCAAACTCGATGGGCGTTGTGATGATCGAGCAAGGATAAAAAAACAAACGGAAGAACTCGAAGAAGAAAGCTTGATCGCTCAAGGTCGAGAAAAGGAAAAGGCACGAGGCGGTGGTCAGAAGAAAATCAAGACTCGGGCTGAAGAAAACTCGGGTGAGTAACCTCGGGTCGCAGTTGAAACAAACAAGCTCGAAGAAGTGGTGTCAAAATGGTTCACGAGGCTCGGGAAACCATGTTAGATTGCAATCGTTATAACAGGTAACAATTGCTCCTGAATATTAATTATCACCAAGTTTGTTTGTAAAAGTTTTAGGTTGCGATTGTGTACTCCACTGTGTTAATGATAGAGCCTTGATTTGAAAGAAACAAAAATTGATATGGCATGAATGATGAGCCTGGCCAATTAATTTGTTAAAAGGAATGGCCATCTATATTGTAACATGGTTTGGGATTTGTCCATCTCTAAAACAACTAAATGTTTCATGAGGAGTTGAACATTTTTCAGTTCGGCCATACGAGACCACTGTTAAATGTGAACCATTATTTGGACTACCACTCGTTATAAAAATTGAAGGCATGCACCTTACCTCGAGGCTGTGCTCGGAGATAGCAAAATTTTTGCCAATGTTCAAGAGCTCGACTGGCGGATCAAAAGATTTTTACCAATATTCCCGAGCTCGCCGATTAAGGCTATGCTCATGTTGCCAATGAAGGAAAATTATGGCCTCGGGTATAAATGGTTCATTTCATTGCCAATCTTGCCAAGACAATTGTTTCAAGATGAGAGAAATTAAGCACCGTTCATTTCATTTGTTGCTCGGGCACATGTTATGATATTAGTTTTTATCGGGTTTGCTTTGTGGCTTAATTAATTTGGGCCAATTTGATTAACACTTGGTCAAGAAATTGTTTACGAGCTCGAGAGAAACAATGAGGTTGTTTGCAAGTTCGAGGAAAAAAAATGAAAAGGCTTAATTGATTGGTTAAATCGGCCGACTTTGGAAAAATCTCGAGAAGTGCTTTGCACTAAAAAGCCAGCCCAAGTGGTGCGACAATGGCTAAATTCCTACGCATGCATGTAGAGGAAAAAATAAAAAGAGTGGCTCTTCTAATTTCCACACTTTTTGGACAGTTCCGGAAAGTGGCAGGTTAAAACATGGAAGATGCCAAACAAAATTCATTATAAGTCTTATCTCCGAGCTCAACTCGAGTGCAATTTTCTGCCCTAATTAAGCATGTCCATTGGAGAAAATATCTTTGGGTTTTCTCCAAGGGAAAAAACGAGGGGGCATATGTTAGTCACAAAAAATATAGTCGAAAGCTCGAATAAGCCAGAATCTCGGTTGACATTGTTCGGGTGAAGATGCAGCATCCCAAGATTAATGCCCAAGTGTAGGGGTGTAAGGTTTAACCACCGAACCGCAAAAACCAACCAATTCGCTTGGCATTGCACCACAATTTATTGTTTTTTGTAGATTCAGATTGATTGCGGATCATAATTTTATAAATTCGTTAATTTGCGGTTCGACTGCGGTTAATAATGTATTAAAACCGCTCAAACCAAACCGCAACCGCGTAACTGCATATTGTATATTTTGGAGTTTTTTTTAATTATTTGCAATTTTGTAAATTTTTTTATAGCTGAAAATATATATTTTGGATGCTAACAATAGGTATACATTAGTATTAGTTAGATGCTAATTGACAGATATTGAAAACACTGCATAGTTGTACTTATTTTCGGAGGACAGTTCGTAAAAGTTAATGTATTTTGAAATAATCTTTCTTTTTTTTGAGACAGTTTTCATATTTTAGAGAGATTGTAATTCTAATGAAACAATATTAAAGTTATTTTTTTAATATTATTATTTATTTTATTTTGTTTAGTTGTTTAATTTTTTATATATATTTAATAAAACACAAACCGTCAAATCAACCAAATCGCACCGCAACTGCTTGTTTAAATTTAGTGGATTTAACCGCACTAATGGTTTAACTGCGATTGCAATTTCTTCAAATCGTAATTTGCAGCGCGGTTTAATTTGAAGACTTAAAAATAACTAAATCGCACCGCCAACACTCCTAACCGAGTGTGCCGTATTGTTTGCCACTCAAAATAAAACAGGTCAGGCAATAAACAAATTATGGCAACCTCGGGTGGTGCATGTAGTCCACTACATGATGAATGCATTCAATGTCAAATGAGGAAGTTATCAAGGCCATTGATTGTGGTCCACGTTTGATATATTAGGCATAATTACTTGCATGTAAACGTGTCCATTTGCATGACACAGTGCAGTTACATCTGCTAAACTACTGGGAAGAAGATGGAAAAATGGTTACTCAAGACGTGGGATAACAGTTGCAAGAAAAGTGGAGATTATGGGACACGAAGTTACTGCAAAGGCTATAAAAGAAAGGATTGACAACAAGAGAAAAACCCCAATATCAACACAACTTAACATTTCTTCTTGTCATTTATCTTTCTTGTCATTTTCTTTCCTGCCCGTAGTTTAACATTTATTTTTCAGCCTTTATTTCCATGTTCTTTACTTTCAATTATTACTTGTCTTTTATCTTGATTGTTATGTCCTTTTCAGCCGTAGTATAGCTTTTATTTTCAGCCGTAATTCAATCTTTTAATTCAGTCCTTAATTCAACCATTAGTTTCCTTGCCTTTATTTCCATGTTATTTACTTTCACCTTTAGTTTTCTTGTCTCTATTTTCATTGTAGTATGTTGTTGTTATTAATGAAATTCACCTTGTTCTTCATCATTTACTCGTCTTTAAATTTAAAGTCCTAAGCTGCTAGGCAACACGAACCCATCAACAATTATGGATGCTCATGAGCTCGACCCCCTCGGGCCGTTGAGCCTCGGGATCGAAAAGTCATCCAACAACTGCCTAGACAATTTTTGTCGAGAAGAAATCATACAACATGAGATGCTCCAAGTTGGTTATTAAAGGCTGCAAAAGTAAGGTGAAAACGGAACATCCAATTAGGATATAGCCCACCCAAAGCCACAGACAAAGAAAATAGATGAATATAAAGTTTGAGAGCTCATGACAAATCCTGAGTGGCCTAGATAATTTTGCTAAAAACTACTCCCAAAATCCCTAGATCTGAAAAACCATGCAGGCTAACACAAACTCAGACTTTAGCCAAAGATCCAAAGTCAAAATCCATCCTCTTTAATAGCCAGGCAACATGAAAGCAAGAGGAGAGAAAACTAGAAAATATATAGCAAGATAGATTCATTATCCAATCAACAGCAACTGCATGCCACAGGATTAGTAATCTGGATACATGGAGGACAAATGAAAAGGATGAATCAGACAAAACCACAACTCCGTGAACATAAGCATAAAACATAATCATGAGCAATATCCCATCCTCATTCGAACAAAGCACATTTTGATTACAAGGTAATCAAATTTTTACTACGCACAGACACACATAAGAAAACAAAGCTACACTTTAACTATTAGGTTGAAAAGCCTCGTTCGTTTTGGTAAATTAGAGAATAAGTTTTTTTCGAATTTTGTTGGAAGAAGTCAAATTACTTGAGTAAATAAAGAGCATTACTAGAGTGACAATAAGTTAGATAACTCGAGTAAGTGAGTGTGTAACTCAGGTTGATGATGTCATGTATTACTCGAGTAAGCTTTTTGACTTACTCGAGTAAGAGAGGTACTTCCTTCGTGCTGAAGAGCGACTTACTCAAGTAAGGGGTTGGCTTACTCGAGTAAGCAGTGATTCTGGGCAAGTGGTGTAGTGGTTAGTGGCTTACAAAATCGAGCTTATCTGTTTTCTTTCGTCATTTTCACTCTTCGAGCTCTCTCCTAAACCCTCAGACATCTCTCTCTCTCCCCCTCTCTCTCTCTCTCTCTCGTTCTCTTTCCTTCTTGGATCATTTCATTGAAGATTTGTGCTAAGATCTCTACTCTAAGCTTGGTTATTACTCCTAGTTCATGTGGGAGGTTTTGAAATCTGATTTTGGATGTTGGAATCTTTCTGTTGGAAAAAATGGATGGATTCAGAGTCTAGAAAAAATGATTTGGGCTAGGTTATTTGATAGTTGGCTAAGTGTAAAACTGTTTTAAATTGGATTGAAATGGCTGAGATGTTAAGTTCGATCGGTTTAAATATCTGAAGTGTTACTCTAGTAACCGAGGCCGTATTTTACTCAAGTAAGAAAAAGTGATTACTCGAGTAATATATGCCAGTGTCTACTCGAGTAAGTGGATTTGTTACTCGAGTAATTTGAGGATCCAGTTACTCGAGTAAGTGAGATAGTTACTCGAATAAGATGAATGCTCAGTTATTCTAGTAAGGTAATTCATTAATTGAGTAAGCCATATGTTTCAGGGACTTAAAGTGTAATTTTTAGACATGGTTATACTTTGAGGACTGAGATATAATTTTGCAGAAGTTAGAGGACTAGATTATAATTTTTGCATAGATTCTGGTTTTTAATTGGAGATCGATAGATCTTTGATCAGAATAAGTTTTGGGTATCGTGTGCGCGTCAGCATTTGCATTTCATTCAGTATTGTCACAGTACTAGTATCACATATTGATATCTCATTGATATATTTGTTTCAGCTCCTTGTTCCTGCCATCGAGACCAGCCTCCTACTAGTGATGCGTGATTTGTCTATCTTTTGCTTTGGACTCTAGGTGAGTGCGGTGGCAACTTTAGACACTTAGGTCGTGTCTTTTGAAATCCTATTATTTTTTATGTGCTGAGATATCACTTGCAATCTGATTAAGTAATGTATTGGCTAATTAAAATTGGATGACAAACTGGTTTTCCTGTATATTTTTGAATTGTTATATATCAATTCTCTGATTTTATAACTTTGATATGCCTTTTGTCTGTTAAGAGTTTTATATATACATGTGGGACACATCAACTATAGGGTACATAGCCTTTGGTATACTAATGCTTAAAGAAAGCCCTTAGTTACCAAAGTAATTTGGTGACCGTGTGTTCGATCATACACACGTATTTTAGTGACATGCAGTCATTCATTTGTCTGTACTTAGAACAAATCCTATTATTTAGTGGTAATACCACTCATGCATTTAGCCTCATTATCCAGTTATATTATGTACAAGATATATAATACTATTTGATAATATCGTCTGATTGTATGTTTTTTGCTTTGATTGCAAACGATTTGGAAATGTTTTAGAAGATATTATTTATAGTAGAATGTATATGATATTATACATATGAGCTTGCGATACTTTTGAACTATTTTCAAAAGGTCTTTGTGATGCATGTATGATGCGATCTAGAGTGTCGTCCCTCACTGAGATATATCTCACCCCGTCTCTTAATATTTTTAGGCATATTTTTGGCATCCGACGACTATTCAGTACTCGTCGCTCAGTCAAACACTTCTTTTGGTTGTGAGTGCCCTTTTGATCGGGCTTTGTATATGTTTACGCTAGAGCTCCACATCGAACTGTTGCTGGATTTTGGGTTTCATTTTTTTATCGGTATTGTATATTTGTGTTATATATTTTACTGATTTACTTATACGTTTTGTTTATATTTGATATGTATATATTTATATATATTTAACTTAAAGTTACCTCATTTTAGTAAAGAATTGAAAAACGAATAAGTTAGATAACATGTCTGGTCTTCTAAGGCTTGTGCAAGATGAGTCGAGCTCTCATAGACTGTCACGACCCATTTTCGAACCATGACCGGTGTATGATGCAAACTGTCTATGAAAGTCTGACCCATCTACACCAGCCTCGGAGAACATAAGTAAAACTAATTTATTTAAAATTATAATACCAACATTTTCTAAAGTTCAATAAATAGAAAATTGAACATGTTTAAAATCATAAATTTTCGTAATAATAAAACATTTGATAAACAATAAATCATACTTAAATATCCAATGGTTTACATAACATAATCTCACAGTAATATCTGTGTGGAGCAACTAACAAAATACATAACTAAGCCTGAACAAAAGGACACTGACTAAAATTTCAGAGTGTCTCACCGAATATAAATGTTGAAAGACTACAATCAATCAAATTCACCTGAAAATAAGAATAGGAGAAATAGACAGAAAAGAAAGGGGTAAGAACCCAAGTGAGAGAAAGACACTCTAGAACACCTCATACGTGTCTCATCAGACTGTTTTGAAAACATTCAAAAATCACATGCAGATATATAAGTGTATATACATATACACGCTAAATGCAGAATACTAGTTTCAAAATTCGTTTTGAAATCATTCGCACCCAAGGAAAACAACAAACAGTTGTCGAATCAGCGAGATGAACAATTTAAATGAAACTAATTAAAATATTTCGAAATCATTTCAGCCTTTATGAAAACTAGTACTTTTAACCTTAAGGTAATTCTAAAAAGAATCTTTAGTTAATCAAAAGTTCCAACTCCAAAGTTCAAAAACTCTTTTCCAGCCTTACCAAAAGCTTCAGGAACAGAAATCAAAAACCTTTTTAGCTTATTGAAATTTCAAATGTCAAGAATTGTCATGTAGGCCTAAAAGTAATAATAACCGTTTAAACAAAAAACATAACATCAAATATCGAAAACTGCATATGAGACCTGAATCTGACATATAAGAGTTAAACGTGGACCTTCGCCTCTGAATAACTCATATGTGGACCACCGCCACTATAATATCTCAAACGTGGACTCCGCCACTAGAGAATAGTCATGTGTGTTGCACTACACACGGGTCACCACCTACCCTGGTAACTGAGTACTACCACCTACATCGATACCCAAAGACTCCAAACACTCTAAAACATCATTTAAACATCCAAGATCATCAAACAATACTCCAAAAATTTCCAATGGTCAAATCGAACTAGATCGGAAAGCTACGAAGAACCTAGTCGAAATGTAAGGGGTATTAAACAGACGGTTCACTTCGTACGCCGGTCACGATCCGAATTTGGGTGGTGACATAGGTAGTCAAAATTTTACTACCACAGAGGCACATAAGAAAACAAAGGCACACTTTGATTACAAGGTAATACAATTTTCACTCCAAACAAAGGGACACAAGAAAACCAAGGAACACTTTGATTACCAGGCAATCAAATTTTTACTCTGCACATATGCATATAAGAAAGCAAAAGCACAATTTGATTAAGAAGGCACATATCACCCTAATAAAAAGGCAACAACATTAGATGACTAAGAAGGCACGTATTAACCATTAAGCACATATCTAACACATTAAAATACAAGCCACCATTGTTCTTTCAGAATAAGAAGGCACGTATTAACCACAATAAGAAGGCAACAACTTTAGATGGCTTGTCTTAGTTTCCATCCACGATTCCATTTTACAGAATAAGGCACATCTTAACCATCATCTTTTTTTCCAGGATAAGAAGGCACATATTAAGAAGGCAACAACTTGAGATAGCTTGTCTCAATTTCCATCCACGATGTAGTAAATTTTTTAAGAATAAAGCACTTATTAACCTTAATTTCTTTTTAGAATAAGAATGCGCATATTAAGAAGGCAACAACTGTAGATGACTTGGCTCAATTTTCATCCACGGTGTAGTACATTTTTTATAATAAGGCACATATTAACCTTCATTTCTTTTCAGAATAAGAAGGCACATTTTAAGAAGGCAACAATTTTAGATGGCTTGCCCTAATTTTCATCCTCGATGTAGTGCAATTTTTCAAAATAAGAAGGCACGTATTAACCCTCATTTTTTTTTTCATATTAAGAAGGCACCATTAAACAGGTTGTCTCATCAAGGAAGGGGCAAAAGAAAAAGAGAACAATTATCTGTTATTGATTAGCCTTAGGCACCAGTTTACACACCACTATCAAGTGAAACAAAATAGCCCATTAAACTTAATCTGCTATCATCTAAACCGCATAGAAAAAGCAAAGGCACACTTCAATTACAAGGTAATCAAATTTTCGCTCTGCATAAAGGCACATAAGAAAACAAAGGCACACTTTGATTACTGGGTCAAATTTTTACTTCGTACAAAGGCACACATTGATTACTGAGTAATCAAAATTTTCTCCGTAAAGAGGCGGATAAGAAAATAAAGGCACACTTTGATTACTAGGCAATCAAATTTTTACTCTGCACATAGGCACATACACAGATCGAAAATTGACTGGAGAGAAACTAGAGGAAAAAAGTCTCTTATGCAGCCTATAAACAGACCAAAAATTGGGCAACTTTCTGGAGAAATTCAAGTACGAAAGATATGCTTTAGTGTGTTTATCAGCTACACATACAAACTTATCACTTCCATTTGAGCATAAGGCACCAGAATCAAAGTATAAAAATATCAACTTGTCACATAAAAAACAAGGGTACACCCACAATTTGTTTCAACAACTTATATCAAAGTTTTGTTGTCTAATTGGTCATATGAGCATACCATCATGTCTCATTTTCCTTTCAAGATGTAGTGCAATATTTTAAAGCCACCAGCAATTTTTTTCACTAGAAAAGGCACATTTTAACAAGAATAAAAAGGCAGCAATATTAATTGACCCACTTAAAGCCACCATTAGCTTTTCACTTTAAAAAGGCACATGTTAATAAAAATGAAAAGGTAACATTAATGACTCGTCTCAATTTCCTTCAAAGATATAGTGGATTAAGCACTAATGTACCACATTTAGACAATTAAACACAAGCCACCACCATTTTTTCATAATAATAAGGCACATGCTAGCCATAATAAAGAAAAAGGCAACAACATTAGTTGGCATATCTCCATTTTCTTCCTCGATGTAGTTCATAAAACCACCGTCATTGTTTTCCAAAATAAGAAGCACATATGCTATGACCATAACAAAATTCAACAACATTAGATGGCTCATCCCAATTTCCTTCCACGAGATAGTGCATTAAGCACATATGTAACACATTAAAACACAAACCACCATCGTTTTCTCAAAATAAGAAAGGCACATATTAACCATAATAAAAATGCAACAACTTTAGATGGCTTGTCCCAATTTCCATCCACGATGTAGTGCAATTTTCAGAATAAGGCATGTATTAACTGTCATTATTTTTTTTTTTGAATAAGAAGGCACATATTAACCATAATAAAAAGACTACCATTTTACATGGTTTGTCTCAATTTCCACAGTATAGTGCATTTTTTTATAATAAGACACATTAACCATGATTTTTTTCCCAAAATAAGAAGGCAACAACTTTAGATGGCCTATCTTAATCTTCATTCACGATGTAGTGCTTTTTTCAGCATAGAAGGCACATATTTTTTTAAAGGTAGAGAGGTAGACAAAGTCCAAATCAATTATTTTACCCATACCTCCACCAATGTTCGAACCTGGAACGTCAACCTGTAAACATTAGGTGATTACTGTTGACTTCGGTTTTGATGATAATGATTGCAAAACATCCATGAAAGATGTGCTACGTTGCAAACTTGCTGATATGCACTCACAACGCACGTTATACATGTGCAAGCCACATTGATCATGATGAAAATGGCATTAAGGCGCTTTACATATGATACAAGGCGCATAGATCATTCTTTCTAGAAATACAAAGTATCAGATGATCATTAACGCACGTTAAGGAAGCTAGAATGCACATTATACACTTGTCGGATAACACAAGGCGCATTGTACAGCGAAAGATGCTATCTTTGATGAATTACACAATGCACGTTACAACAATTGCAACGCACGTTGATGGGGCTGAATGTGGACAAAGCCAAGACGCTCCTCGAGATTTGAATTTGAATATTCTCTGACATGCTAATGTGGATTAAAGGTGCGATCTTGAAATCAAGTTGACAACGTAAGTTGTAGAGTGTGCAACGCATGTTGAAGAATCATTGGGTGATTTTGCATATTCTGGATCGAAGAACAACGTACATTGAGAAAGCCACAAGTCATATTGAGTTATGATCAACGCACGTTAAAGGTGGTACAACACACATTAATCACAATCCATTCAAGGCCGTAGCTACTAGAGTTCTTGCAAGGCGCTTTGGATTGCTATCAAGTCACGCAAAAGTTAATGGTACAAAGTACAACGCACATAGAGAAAGATACAATGCACGTTTTACAAGGTGATGTCATTTAAACATAATGTTTCATTATCTCACAACGACTACTTCGAGGCTCCAACGGCTATATCTTCAAGAGTAACTATAAATAGACGTCTATGGATAGAAGAGAAGCAAGAGATACCCTTGCCAAGAATTGCTAATCATTCTATCTCTTACTTCTGCCTTTCTAACCTATTTGGGCTATTTACTTGCTATATTACTATTGGATTTGAATGAGCTTTAATTTGTTACATCTTTGGGTTAAATCTGTAACAAGCAAGGTTGTTTACTTGGGGTAGATAGGTTTCTTTGTTATGCCTTATAAAAACAAGAGTGGTTGCTAATGAGCCTTAGAAAACTAGAGTTCGGTTTAGCTTGTTGATCCCACAAAAATAAGTGGTTCGGTTTGCTAGTTGAGCCCGCAAAAACTAGTGGTTAAAGTTTTCTAGTTGAGCCCGCAAAAACTAGGGAAACAATTTTTTTGTTGAGTCCGCAAAAACAAAGTGTAAAGGTTTTCTTATTGATCCTACAAAAATAAGGTGTAACGATTTCCCTCCACCCGCAAGTGAGGAAGATTATTTAGTGGATTGGAATTCTCTAGTGGAGCTAGAGGAGTTGCCGTAGGTCAAGGAGGACCGAACCACTATAAATCGAATTTGTGCTCTCTTCTCTTACTCTTTCTTATTTAATTGCTTTGCATTGCTTTTGATCTATATTGTTGTGTGTGGATTGTATCTTTTGTTGCTTCTGCATTTACACTTTGATTTAAGTTTGAAATAAAAACTTTGTTAATAGTTTTAGTTTGTAAAAGATTTTCAACAAAGTTTATAACTTACTAAAAATCAAATTCATCCCCTTCTTGGATTGTCATTCATTGCCCCCTATTGGGACTTACAATTACCGCTAGACCTAGCCCCATGGGGCATAAGAAGGCACATATTAGGAAAGCAACAACTTTAGATGCATTGTTTCAATTTCTATCCACGTTGTAATACATTTTTCAGAATAAGGCACATATTAACCGTCATCTCTTTTCAGAATAAGAAGACACATATTAAGAAGGCAACAACTTTAGATGGCTTGTCCCAATTTCCATCTCGGTGTAGTGCGTTTATTAGAATAAGAAGGCACGTATTAACCGTCATTTTTTTTAGAATAATAAGGCAATTATTAACCGTCATTTTTTAGAATAAGAAGGCACATATTAAGAAGGCACCATTAAACAGGGATGGACCACGCGAAGAGAATGAATCTCTTATTAATTATTAGCCCATAACAGGGCGCATGAATTGGCTCTGAGCGATTTAGAGATGAAAGATAGTACATAGCAGAGTGATAAGCTATATGAACAAGAATTCATTTCACCAGTTTTGCTTTGATCCTCAGGCACTAATATAGCCTATCACACAACTAGCCGCTATCTCTATCTCATCAAGGGAGGGACCAAAAATAGAGAACAATTATCTTTTATTGATTAGCTTTTGACACCAGTTTACACGCCACTCCCAAGTTAAAGAGACTTGCCTATTAAGCTTAATGGGATATCATCCAAACGGCACAGAAAAAAACAAAGGCACACTTCAATTTACAATGTAAATGATTTTTTGCTCTGCACAAAGACACACTTTGATTACTGGGTCAAATTTTTACTCCGGACAGAGGCACATAAGAAAATAAAGGCACACATTGATTACTGAGTAGTCAAATTTTTACTCCACAAAGAGCCACATAAGAAAACAAAGGCATACTTTGATTGTATTCAAATTTTTACTCCGGATAGGGCCACATAAGAAAGCAAAGGAACATTTTAATTACTGGGTAATCAAATATTTACTCCGCAAAGAGGCACATAAGATAACAAAGGCACAACTTGATTACTTGGTAATCAAATTTCTGCTCCGGACAGAGGCACGTGAGAAAACAAAGGCACACTTTGATTACTAGGTAATCAATTTTTTACCCCCATAGAGGCATGTGAGAAAACAAAGGCACACTTTGATTTTTGGGTAATCAAATTTTTACTCTCACAGAGGCACATAAGATAACAAAGACACAATTTGATTACTAGGTAATTAAGATTATGCTCCTGATAGAGGCACATGAAAAATCAAAGGCGCACTTTGATTATTGGGTAATCAAATTTTTACTCCCATAGAGACACATAAGATAACAAAGGCATAATTTGATTACTAGATAATCAAATTTTTGCTCCGAACAGAGGCACATGAAAAATCAGGCACACTTTGATTACCAGTTAATCAAATTTTTACTCCAACAGAGGCACATAAGATAACGAAGGCACAATTTAATTACTAGATAATCACCCCGGACAGAGGCACATGAGAAATCAAATGCATACTTTGATTACTAGGTAATCAAATTTTTACTCCCACAGAGGCACATAAGAAAATAAAGACACAATTTGATTACTAGGTAATCAAATCAAATTTTTACTCCCACATAGGCTCATAAGCTAGCAAAGGCACAATTTGATTACTAGGTAATCAAATTTTTCCTTCGAACAGAGGCACAAAAGAAAATAAAGGCAAACAAGGATGGAAACTAGAAAACCCTAATTTTTTATGGTTAGAAACGGTTAAAACAAGAAGAAAAAACCCTAATTTTTAACAGTTAGAAACAAAGAAGCCCTGACTGAATCTTGAAGAGAAAACCCTAAATATTTTGTGGTCAGTATAAAACAAGAAGAACAACCCCCAGTTTTCATGGTTAGAAAGGAAGAAAGCTTGATTGAATCAAGAAGGAAAAAAACCCTAATTTTTTTTTAAAAAAAACGAAGAAACCTCGATAAAAATAAGAGAAAATCCTAGTTTTTTTATTATAGACACAAAAAAATCGTTGATTAAACCAAGCACATAAAACTTAGGGCATGTTTAGTTGTGAAATTTTTTTATTATTTTTTAAAAAATTAAAAAATAGAAATAGAAAAAAATTGATTAATAAACATATTTTTTAAATTTTTTAAATTTTAAAAAATAGAAACAAATCAAAAAACAGAAATCAAAATTATTTTCTCATCTAAACATAACCTTATTTTTATTATTATTAGAAACGAAGAGAAGACCGTACCATTAAATCAAGAAGAGAAAAGCCAAAATTTTTTATGGCCAAGAACCGAAGAAGCTTTGAAAGAAAAATCTTTTGAAATCACGGTAAAACACCTCAAAACGGTTGTGGTTATATATAGAGAAGAAAGGCAGTGATGGGTTTGTTAGGTCGGTGCCGGTTGTGCATTGTAATTGTAACGTTAAATAGCAGTGACATGTGTTAAATATTAATTTCCGGGCAATTAAAGTAACACAAAATTTTGAAAATCTCAAAAAATCTTAGTTTAATGGAAAGCAAAAATAAAAATTAAGTAGTTAAGATATAAAATCTAACAAAATCATATATACTATAGTGTTTCGGACAACAAGTGTCACGACCCATTGCGAGCCCGTGACCCGCGTAGGAGGTGAACCGTCTGTGGGAGCCCGATCCATCTCGCATTCAGATTATAAAATATTTGTTAAAATATTTAATAATTAAAAACATAGCAAGTCAAATATATATAAATAAGTATATATCAAAAGCAACAATGCGGAACACAATGAAAGTCTCAAAACAAAAGCCAAAGTGGCAACCCGGTAACCTAACTACATCCCGATGCGGAGCTCTACAAAACAAAGACGAGCTCAGACAAAAGGGCATCACTAACCCAAAAGACGCCTCATTAGAGTCTGGATGCTGACAGTTGTCGAAGCCAAAAATCTGTGAACCTGCTCAATAGGAATTACATAAACAGAGAAACAAAGAGGGGTCAGAGCCCAATGAGAAATAACACTCTAGATCGTCTCGTATGTGCCTCACAAGGTTTGTTTTGAAAACAATTTGAAACTACACATGCAAATATAGTTTAACATACATATATATACACGTTATACATATGTAATAGCTTTTAGAAAATCCTTTCGCAAAAGGATTCACATACAAAGCAATCATAAAACTCAAAGGCGTATAAAATGATTTTCATTTTCAGAGTCAAAATACATATACAAATATATGGGACCAGAGCATGAGGCGTGCACATGGCACTAATAACAAAGTATGTGGACTCCACCACAATCCATATCAAATCATATGTCGGATCAGAACATAAGGCTATCGACAACCCTGATAGCTGGGTTTATCAAAGCGTTGGTATACCAAATGTTACATTTGACCCTGTAACAGTAGGTGTCCCAGATCAGAAAACAAAAGTATACTAATATATAGTATCAAAATAGAGTATGCGTAGAAGCATCAAAATCAGAGAAGATATATATAGTACATATATATCAATTTCAAAATAGAATCCTGATTAATACACATAATCAGTTTACCATATACATTAGATTAGTCAAATTTCAGAATATGTGTTAGACACAACAGAAAACATATACAGTTCGAGACACAGCCTATGTGTCTGAAGCTGCTATTCACTCGCCTGGAAGTCCAAGTGTAAAACACTCGTCAGGCCCCACTCGTCGGTGGCTAGTCTCTCGGACACGAACATGAAGCTGAACAAAGCAAACATATATCAATAGATATAACAGAAGGAAACTCAAATGCGATACTGTGCCAATACCATATGCATGAAGTACAGATGCAGATGCAGACTCTCAAAAGAC